>SJYW01024195.1:2908-14248 GCA_006410735.1 Raphicerus campestris
ACAGGAAGGAAGCATGATTTCCCCTAAATCAAAAACATAATTAGTGTAGTATCATAGCTAAATTTTAATAGACTCTAGTTAATGATAAGACAAGTCACAATTGTGTGCTTTTCTTGGTGAAGAGGTAGAAGAGTGCAATAAAATGCTCTTAACACCCTTAATAAACACCATTACTCATCTATCTCTCCTATTGGATTTTGATATACTTTAATTTTTATTTAGTCATGGATTTCACTATAGTTGGATTTTTTTATAATTGGTTTTTAATGTTGGATTTCAATGTTTATATTCTAATAGAGTTGGAAAATAGATTGTTAACTTATTCTAGCAATACTTGTAAAACAGTTAGGGACTAAGTGAGATAACATATACAGTTTCTCAGAATATATGCTCAAAAAATTGTAGTTTCCTTTGTTCACAGTGATGTCTTACATATGCATACAGGCTTAATATCAATAGTCTACAAAGGGACATTGATACCAGGCAGAACCCTGTAGGACTCCTGGGCACAAAAGCAGTATTCCTTTGTCCCTCATTTCTTTGATTACAGAAAATGGGCTTCATATAGCCTCCATGACCTATCCTGAATTCCAAGGGGCAGGTTCAAACAGTAGGAGAAGGGTAGGAGTTCAAACAGCAGGGAAGGTAGGAGATGTGAGACAAAGGAAGAATAGTCAAGAGAAACAATAGTGCACACCAAAATTAGACTTGCAGAGAAACTATCCATGAGAAAGACTTGAGGACTAGCAAAAAAATATCTTCCGCAACTAAAGATGCAAAGAAAGAACCACAAGGATATGGATAAGAGGGCCAGAGACAGGTATACTCAAGTCACACAACCCTAGGTGGGTTACCAACAATTGGAAGGATAACTAAATTACAGAGGTTCTCCCCAAGAATCAAGGGATCCAAATTTCATGTCAGGCTCCCTAACCCAGGTGTTCTACATGGGAAAGATAAACACCCAGGATATTTTGCTTTGAAGGCCAGCAAGGCATACTTTTGGGAGATGCCAAGGACAGTGGGAAATAGAGATTCCCCTCTTAAGGTGTGCCAGAATCTCACACACTCTGGGACCCCCTGGTAAAAGCAGCAATATGAAAGGAACAAACTGCTGATTTGGAGAGGCTCCTGGATAAGCAGGTAGAAACTGAAGGTAACCCTGGGAACAGAGACACTGATGACAGCCATTTGAGGTAGCACATTCTACCATGAGAACACTGGTGCTGGCAGTAACTATTTTGAAAACTTCTTTCTAGCTTATTAGAAAGAGAAAAAGGCCTACGTACTAGTGTCTCAACATGAGTTGGGCTGCCTGAGGTCAAGGAGCTATCCAGAGAGGGACATAGCCCAACTCTCCAGCAGTCCACCAACCTGAACACCCTTTCAGTCCACAGTCTTACCAGGAGCCAGCTCTGTTGATCAGAAGGCCCAGGACCGAGGTCCACATAGCAGTGCACCATTAGTATCCCTGCAACCACCTAGGATCTGCAGGCAGATACTGGGACATGGACTCACCCTTAAAGTAGATTGGCAACAACTCCAGGAAACCAAGGGTCCTGCAACCAGAGACGCCAGGACCTGACTCTACCCAAATGTTGGCTGACATGAGCCCCAGGACCAGCTTCACATACCACTGGATGGGCATCAGCACCAAGATTCACTGAACTGTGGATCAGCATCCACCAGGCATCAGCCCAGGGACACCAAGACTAGGAACTACCCATCAACAGAGATACACTTTGGGCCTTGGGCCCTTCAGTCACTGGTCCCAGAAACCAGCACTATGCATTAGCAGGCCAACACGAACTATGAAACACCCTGGAACCCTCAGTCAGCTGCCCCTGGATCTAACAGCACTCATGAGTTTTGGGAAACACTGAACACCACAATCAGTGGTATCAAGAATTGGCCTGCTTACCAGCAGGGTGACAGTAGTCCTGGAATCCCCAAACCCACAACCACCCACCCAAGAATCCAGCTCCGCCCCAAACTGGATCAGCACTACCCCACCAAGGAATTCACAATAAGAAACTTTGTGACCTATGCCACCAACCAGTAGCCTTCGGCCTCCATACAAGGTAGGGCCTGGCATCAACTATACCAGGGGCCAATCACATCTACTAGACAGCCCACAGTAGGCAGTGCCTCACAACTGAGGGATCTACACAGATGACATAAAAGTCACCACTAGAGCATTTAGTTCAGGTGATGAGTGGAAAATGCACTGCTGGGATACACAGGACATCTCCTATAAAAGGCCATTTCTCCAAAGTGGGAAATGCAACCAAACAACCAGATAGATAAAAATAAAGACAAGTTTGTCAAAATGATTTGACAAAAGAATATGTTAAAAGCAATGAATAAAATAAAACACTTTAACAAGAACTAAGTGAAGTGGAGATAGGTAATCAATCTGATAAACAGTACAAACTCATGAAAAGATGTGTATAAGAGACAGGTGTGTATATGTGTGTGTNAAAAGCAATGAATAAAATAAAACACTTTAACAAGAACTAAGTGAAGTGGAGATAGGTAATCAATCTGATAAACAGTACAAACTCATGAAAATAAAGATATCCAAAGAATTCAGAAGAAGGGATGAAAAAAGGAAAAGTTAGAAGTTTTAACAAAGAGCTAAAAATATAAAGAGAAACCAAACAGAGAGGAAGAAAATACTCATGGAAATTAAAAAAAAAAAACTAGAAAGAAAAAACAGTAGATTAAATGATACACAGGAAGTAAACAGAAACCTAGAAAACAAAGTAGTGGAAATTACTGAAGCTGAAGAAGAAAAAGAGAAAAAGAATGAAAAGAAACAAGGACAATAAACGAGACTTCAGTGACAACATCAAGTGTGCTAACATTTGCATTATAAGAGTCCCAGAAAAAGAAAGGGGCAAAGAACATAGTTGAAAACACAGTAGCTGAAAAAGTACCCAACGTGAGAAAGGAAACAGGTATCCAGTTGCAAGAAAAACAGAGTCCAAAACAGGATCAGGCTAATGGTGATCAAATCAAAACACATTTTATTTAAAATTGAAAAAAAATAGAGAGAAAGGGAAAATATTAAAATTAGCAAAGGAAAAGCAGCACATTAAATACAATTCAGTTCACTTCAGTCACTCAGCCATGTCTGACTCTGTGACCCCATGAATCGCAGCACGCCAGGCCTCCCTGTCCATCACCAACTCCTGGAGTTCATTCAAACTCACGTCCATTGAGTCAGTGATGCCATCCAGCCATCTCATCCTTGGTCGTCCCCTTCTTCTCCTGCCCCCAATCCCTCCCAGCATCAGAGTCTTTTCCAATGAGTCAACTCTTCACATGAGGTGGCCAAAGTACTGGAGTTTCAGCTTTAGCATCATTCCTTCCAAAGAAATCCCAGGGCTGATCTCCTGGAACTCTTATTAAGCTATCAGCTAACTTTTAAACTGTGGCATAGATCATGAGCTCCATACTGAAATATTCTGGCTTAAATTGAAGAAAGTAGAGAACACTACTAGACATTTCAGATATGACCTAAATTCAATCCCTTATGATTATACAATAGAGGTGATGAATAGATTCAAAGGATTAGATCTGGTAGACAGACTGCCTGAAGAACAATGGACAGATGTAGAGAAGATGGCAAAGGAGTAGGAAAAGGAGACCACTTTTCCCCCCACAAATTCATCAAAAGATCATCTGAATGCTGAGCAACTTCTACAAAATAACTTCTGAATGCTGGCGGAGGACACCAGGCACCCAGAAAGGCAGCCCATTCTCTTTTAAAGAAGGTAGGACAAAATATAAAAGACAAAAAGAGTTAGGGATAGAGATCCGTACTGGGAATGGAGTCATGAAGGAGAAGTTTCCAAACAGTAGGAAACCCTCTCACAGGTGGGACTTTGGGGAGTTTTGGATTTCAGAGGGCAACATAACCAGGAGAAAAAAACAACAACACAAAATATGTGCCTAACCACAAATGCCAAACAAGAAGTGGCCCAAACACTCACGTCCACCACCAGCAAGTGGGGGCTGGACAGGAAGGCATGGGCTGCATTATCAGTTCTTAGGGTAAGGACCAGGCCTGAATGCCCTGAAGACAATCAGAGGGAGCTAACATGAGATAGCAACCCAAACTGTGGGATCACCAAAGAGAAAAAGAGAGAACTTACCCACTAGAGGCTCTAATGCACAGCCTGGCCTGCCCATAGAATAAAGGATTCAGCAAATACCAAAGGAGAGCTAGCCAACTGCAGACAGGCCCATCCCTCCACTGGAGGCAGAGAGGCAGGTGGGCGACAGCCAAAGACAGAAGGCGAGCAACATCCTCCATCAAACTGTGAGCAGGCTCCAAGTTGCTAACCAAGTCTTCCTGGGATCCTGGAGGGTTTACATCTGCCAGGAGGGTTGCAGCCAGAGATCAGCTCTCTAGAGGAGACACACGGCACCTCTGAGATGGCACTGTTGTANATCTTGGCCCCAGAGACTAGCATCCTCCACCAAACTCTGAGCAGGTTCCCAGTTGCTAACCATGTATTCCTTGGATCCTGAACAGTTGACACCCACCAGGAGGGTCACAGCCTCAGATCAACTCCCCAGAGGAGACATATGGCACACATGAGACAGTGCTCTCATGGTGCATCCCGGAAACTGAGTGGCACAGACTCAGTTGGGCATACNTGAACAGTTGACACCCACCAGGAGGGTCACAGCCTCAGATCAACTCCCCAGAGGAGACATATGGCACACATGAGACAGTGCTCTCATGGTGCATCCCGGAAACTGAGTGGCTGGGACCAGGGAGGTGATTAAGATGCACGGTCCACCTGGGACAGTGCACTTACCAAATACCTAGATGCCTGAGATGCTCAAACCTGCGAAGGACACAAAATGTATGCCCAACTGAGTCTGTGCCCTTGTGAAGTACCCGAGAACATGAGTGGCTTAGACCTGTGTAGTGCCCAAAATGCAGGGCCCATTTTGGACAGTGTCCCTGCAGAGCACCCTGGAGCTTGAGCAATGTAGACCCAGGAAACACAAGCCGCCTTGAGTTGGGGCAAATCCAGTGTGATCCATACACTGTGAGCCCACCCCACACATGACAGCAGTATTTGTTTGAAGTGTCCCTCCCTCCACACAGCTGAAAAAGTGAGGCTAAATAAGTGATCACTTCACTCCCTTGTGTCAGGGTGGAAATTAGACCCAGAAGAGAACTGCAAACAGAGGAAGCCAAAGTAAACGAAGAGGAACTGCTGTAGAAGTGACAGGTGAAACAGATTAAAACCCTGTAAGTTAACATTGACATTGGAGGGCACCTATAGACCTTGAGAACAACTACAAGCAGGAACAAGGAACTATCTGGAGCTAAACTGATCCCACACTGCCCACAATAGCTCCACAGAAACTCCTAGATATATTTTTACTATTATCACTTTTTAATTTTTAAGTTCTTTATTACTCC
This sequence comes from Raphicerus campestris, assembly GCA_006410735.1. Taxonomy (NCBI): domain Eukaryota; kingdom Metazoa; phylum Chordata; class Mammalia; order Artiodactyla; family Bovidae; genus Raphicerus; species Raphicerus campestris. Next base: position 8,358 of record SJYW01024195.1, read on the forward strand.
TTTAATTTTCATTTTTATAACCTACTACAGTCCATGGTGTCACAAAGAGTCAGATACGACTGAGCAACTTCATTCATTCAATGCCTTGAATAAAAGACCCTGTTATTAAAGCAAATTTTGTATATATATAACGATTTTTATGGTTGATTTTGTTTTGAATTTTTAATAATTTTTTAATTTAAATTTATTTATTTTAATTGGAGGCTAATTACTTTACAATATTGTATTGGTTTTGCCATACATCAACATGAATCTGCCACGGGTTTATACATGTTCCCCATCCTGAAACCCCCACCCTCCTCCCTCCCTCCCCATACCATCCCTCTGGGTCATCCCAGTGCACCAGCCCCAAGCATCCTGTATCTTGCATCAAATCTGGACTAGTGATTCATTTCTTATAGGATATTATACATGTTTCAATGCCATTCTCTCAAATCATCCCAACCTTTTCCTCTCCAACAGAGTCCAAGAGTGTTCTATACATTTGTGTCTCTTTTGCTGCCTCACATACAGGTTATCATTACCATCTTTCTAAATTCCATATATATGCATTAGTATACTGTATTGGTGTTTTTCTTTCTGGTTTACTTCACTCTGTATAACTGGCTCCAGTTTCATCCAACTCATTAGAACTGATCCAAATGTACTCTTTTCAATGGCTGAGTAATATTCCATTGTGTATACGTACCACTGTTTTCTTAACCGTTCATCTGCTGATGGACATGTAGGTTACTTCCACGTCCTGGCTATTATAAACAAGGCTGTGATGAACACTGGGGTACATATGTCTCTTTCAATTCTGGTTTCCTCAGTGTGTATGCCCAGAAGTGGGATTTCTGGGTCATAAGGCAGTTCTATTTCCAGTTTTTTAAGGAATCTCCACACTGTTCTCCATAATGGCTGTACTAGTTTGCATTACTATTGTTTTTGTGAGTGCCAAACCTCTACTCTAGATTTTTAATCTTTGCTTTTTTGGTATTTGTTATCAATTTTGTCCCTTCAAGAATCTAATCTTCAGTATCCATTTTCACTTGGGGGTATGATTACTGAATTGATTGCTCTCTCCATTTTTTACTCTCCCATTTCTCCCTCAGGTCACCTCTATCTCCTCCCTCCCCCTTCTCTTCTTTACTTAATTCTGTGAATCTCTCTGGGTGTCCTGAGTGGTGAAGAACACTTAAGGAACTGATTACTGGCTAGATTTGTCTCTCCCCTTTTGAATCCCCTTCTTCTCCTCCTGGACACCTCTATCTCCCTCCTCCCTCTTCTCATCTCCATGCAACTCTGTGAATCTCTCAGGATATCCCTCACTGGGTGTCCCTGTCAAAAACTCCAAGACACATATTAATCAAACTGATGAAGATCAAGTCCAAAGAGCAAATATTAAAAGCAGCAAGGGAAAAGCAACAAATAACACAGAAGGGGGGTCCCATAAAAATAACAGCTGATCCTTCAATAGAAACTCTTCAGGCCAGAAAGGAATGGCAGGATATAGTTAAAGTAATGAAAGAGAAAAACCTACAACCTACAATACCCATCAAGGATCTCATGCAAATATGAAGAAGAAATTAAAAGCTTTACAGACAAGCAAAAGCTCAGAGAATTCAGCACCACCAAACCAGCTCTTCAACAAATGCTAAAGGTTCTTCTCTAGACAAGAAACACAGAAAAGGTATATAAACTGGAACCCAAAACAACAAATAAATGGGATCATACTTATCAATAATTACCTTAAATGTAAATGTACTGAATGCCCCAACCAAAAGACATAGACTGGCTGAATGAACACAAAAACAAGACCTCTATATATGCTGTCTACAAGACACCAATCTCAAACCTTGGGACACACACAGGCCTAAAGTGAAGAACTGGAAAAATATATTTCATGAAAATGGAGACCAAAAGGAAGCAGGAGTAGCAATATTCATATCAGATAAAATAGACTGTGAAATAAAGGCCATGAAGAGAAACAAAGAAGAACACTACATCATGCTCAAAGGATCAATTGACGAAGATTTAACAATTATAAATATATATGTACCCAACATAGGAGCACCACAATATGTAAGCCAAATGCTAAAAATTATGAAAGGGGAAATTAACAAGAACACAATAGTGGGAGACTTTAATATCCCACTCACACTATGGATAGATCAACCAAACATAAAATTAGTAAGGAAACACAAACTTTAAAAGATACAATGAACCAGTTAGACCTAATTGATATCTATATGACATTTCACCCCAAAACAATGGATTTTACCTTTTTCTCAAGTGCACATGGAACATTCTCCAGGACAGACCACAACCTAGGCAATAAATCTAGCCTTGAAAAAATTTTTTAAATGAAATCATCTCAAGCATCTTTTCTGATCACAATGCAGTAAGATTAGATGTCAACAACAGGAAAAGAAACTATTAAAAATACAAAGATATGGAGGCTAAAGAAAACGTTTCTGAATAACCAACAAATCACAGACAAAATCAAAACAGAAATCAAAATATGCATAGAAACAAACAAAAATGAAAAGACAACAACCCAAAACCTATGGGATGCAGTAAAAGCAGTGATAATGGGAAGGTTCAGAGCAATACAAACTTACCTCAAGAAACAAGAGAAAAATCAAATAAATGACCTAACTTTATACCTGAAGCAACTAGAAAAAGAAAAAATAAAGAACCCCAGGGTTAGTAGAAGGTAAGAATCATAAAAATTGGGGCAGAAATAAATGAAAAAGAAACGAAGGAAACTAGAGCAAAAATCAACAAAAGTTAAAAGCTGATAATTAAAACCTTCTTTGAGGAGATTAAAAAAATACACAAACCAGTAGTCAGATTCATCCAAAAATAAAAAAGGAAGAACAACCAAATCAACAAAATTAGATATGAAAATGGAGAAATCACAACAGAAAAAATAGAAAAGATTATAAGATACTACTATCAACAACTATATGACATTAAAATGAACAGTTTGGAAGAAATGGGTGAATTTCTAGAAAAGTATAACCTTCCAAAACCTTACCAAGAAGAAATAGAAAATCTTAACAGACACATTACCAGCACAAAAATCAAACTATAATCAAAAATCTTCCAACAACAACAACAAAAAAGCCCAGTACCAGATGGCTTCATAGGTGAATTCTACCAAAAATTTAGAGGAGAGCTAACACCTATCCTACTCAAACACTTCCAGAAAATTGCAGAGGAAGATAAACTAACAAACTCATTCTACAAGGCCCCCATCACTGTAATACCAAAACCAGACAAAGATGTCACACAAAAAAACTAGAGGCCAATATTACTGATGAACATAGGTGTAAAAGTCCTCAGCAAATTTCTAGCAAAGAGAATCCAGTAACACAATAAAAAGATCACACATCATTACCAAGTGGGCTTCTGGGGAATGCAAGGATTCTTCAATATTTCCAAATAATCTTGTATCAATGTGATATAACACAATAACAAATTGAAAGATAAAAAACACGATTACCTCAATAGATGCAGAAAAAGCCTTTGACAAAAGTCAACAAGCATTTATGATCAAAACTCTCCAGAAAGCAGGCATAGAAGGAACATACCTCAATATGATAAAATCTATATATGATAAACCTGCAGCAAACATTATTCTCAGTGGTAAAAAATTGAAAGCATTTCCCAAAGTCAGGAACAAGACAAAAGTGCCCACTCTCACCAATACTATTCAACATGGTTTTGAAAGTTTGGAGCACAGCAATAAGACAAGGAAAAGAAATAAAAGGAATCCAAACTGGAAAAGCAGCAAAACTCTCAGAGTTTACAAATGACATGATCCTCTATGTAGAAAACCTTAAAGACATGACCAGAAAATTATTAGAGCTAATCAATGAGTATAGTAAAGTTGCGAGATATAAAATCAACACACGGAAACCCCTTGCATTCCTTTACACTAAAAATGATAAAAAGGAAAGAGAAATTAAGGAAACATTTTCATTCACCATTGCAACAAAAAGAATAAAACATTTAGGAATGAATCTACCTAAAGAAACAAAAGACCTATATATAGAAAACTATAAAACACTGATGAAAGAAATCAAAGATGACAAAAATAGATGAAGAAATATACCATGTTCACGGATTGGAAGAATCAATATAGTGAAAATGAGTATACAACCCAAAGCAATCTACAGATTCAATGTAATCCCTATCAAGCTACTAACAGTACTTTTCACAGAACTAGAACAAATAATTTCTCAATCTGTATGGAAATAACAACAACAAAAAAAGTTAAATAGCCAAAGCAATCTTGAGAAAGAAGAATGAAACTNAGATTCAATGTAATCCCTATCAAGCTACTAACAGTACTTTTCACAGAACTAGAACAAATAATTTCTCAATCTGTATGGAAATAACAACAACAAAAAAAGTTAAATAGCCAAAGCAATCTTGAGAAAGAAATGAAACTGGAAGAATCAATCTGCCTGATTTCAGATTATATTACAAACCTACAGTCATTAAGACAGTGTGGTACTGGAACAAAGACAGAAATATAGATCAATGGAACAAAATAGAAAGCCCAGAGTTAAATTGACGTACCTATGGACACCTTGTCTTGAAGAAATATACACAGGACAAAAGACAATCTCTTTAACAAATGGTGATGGGAACATTGATCAACCACTTCTTAAAGAATGAAACTAGAATACTTTCTAACACCATACACAAAAATAAACTCAAAATGGATTAAAGATCTAAATGTAAGATCAGAAACTATAAAACTCCTAGAAGAAAATGTAGGAAAAACACTATGTGACATAAATCATCGCTGGATCCTCTATGACCCACCTCACAGAGTTATGGAAATGAAAGCAAAAGTAAACAATTGGGACCCTTTAAACTGAAAATCTTTTGCACAACGAAGGAAACTATAAGCCAAGTGAAAAGACAGCCTTCAGAATAGGAGAACATAATAGCAAACAGAGCAACTGACAAAGAATTTCTCTCAAAAATATGCAAACAACTCATGCAGCTCAATACAAGAAAAATAAATAACCCAATCAAAACATGGGCCAAAGAACTAAACAAACATTTATCAAAAGAAGACATACAGATGGCTAACAAATACATGAAAAGTTGCTCAATATCACTCTTTATCACAGAAATGAAAATCAAAACCACAATGAGGTACCATCTTGCACCGTTCAGAATGTCTGCTATCANCATTTATCAAAAGAAGACATACAGATGGCTAACAAATACATGAAAAGTTGCTCAATATCACTCTTTATCACAGAAATGAAAATCAAAACCACAATGAGGTACCATCTTGCACCGTTCAGAATGTCTGCTATCAAAAAGTCTACAAACAATAAATGCTAGAGAGGGTGTTGGTGGGAATGCAAACTAGTACAACCACTTTGGAGAACAGTATGGAGATTCCTTAAAAAACTGGAAATAGAACTGCCATATGACCCAGCAATCCCACTGCTGGGCACACACAACAAGGTAACCAGAACTGAAAGAGACATGTGTACTACAATGTTCATCACAGCACTGTTTACAATAGCTAGGACACGGAAGCAACCTAGATGTCCACTGGCAGATGAATGGATAAGAAAGTTGTAGAACAAATACACAATGGAACATTCAGTTCAGTTCTGTTCAGCCGCTCAGTCGTGTCTGACCCCATGAATCACAGCACGCCAGGCCTCCCTGTCCATCACCAACTCCTGGAGTTCACTCAAACTCATGTTCATTGAGTCAATGATGCCATCCAGCCATCTCATCCTCTGTCGTTCCCTTCTTCTCCTGCCCCCAATCTCTTCCAGTGTCAGAATCTTTTCCAGTGAGTCAACTCTTCGCATGAGGTGGCCAAAGTACTGGAGTTTCAGCTTCAGCATCATTCTCTCCAAAGA
>SJYW01024201.1:0-26229 GCA_006410735.1 Raphicerus campestris
ATCTCATTCACCTTCCCATTTCTATACTGGCCACCTGAAAAGCTAATAACTATAAATGGCTAGATTAACTCACATCAGCTCAAATGAAAAACCTTCATTGTACATGTGTATTTTTTATCTTTTTTGAAAATGATTCATTCGTCTCCCCCTACTACTGAGAGGTTTTACTCTTTAACCATTTTGATCTAACAAGTGGATTGATTTTAGAGTTTTTATATTTCCACAATTTCCTCTCAGTTGTTAATCTACTTAGTATTTGATTTGGAATCTTGAATTTTTACTTAACTTTAGACACCTGACTTACTATCACAAATTTTCCTTAAAACAAAAGTATAAATATGTGCCTAATACTCCATCACACAGATAAACTATAAATGACTTCTTTCATTTATCTACTGTTAGGCACTTACATTATTTCTAGATAGATTATGTTGTTTAATACAATTAACAGTTTCTTTTTCTACTATGTTTATGCACATTGTTTTTGCTGGTGCATAGAAAAATTATTAAATATTGTCTTATGCCAAGTTATTTCACTAAACTTTTAAAATAATTATAGCTTCTACAGATAATAGTCAGTTGATTCTTTACTGTTTACAAGAGTGTACAAATAATATATAATAAAAATAATAAATAGAAATAATATTTATCCTTCCCCAAAACATAATTTTTATTTGTTCCTCAATCAAGTTCATCCAAACTAACATTAAGTGATAAACACTTATCACTTCCTGAGCATGAAATAGTGCTAGACACCATCTTAATTGCTTCAGAAACATTACATATTATTTATTAGTTTATCATTTCCTATATTTTTTCCTATTTTAAAAATATCTCCAATATTGTTTGCTGCTGCTGCTAAATTGCTTCAGTCGTGTCTGACTCTGTGCGACCCGAGAGACGGCAGCCCACCAGGNATATTATTTATTAGTTTATCATTTCCTATATTTTTTCCTATTTTAAAAATATCTCCAATATTGTTTGCTGCTGCTGCTAAATTGCTTCAGTCGTGTCTGACTCTGTGCGACCCGAGAGACGGCAGCCCACCAGGCTCCCCCGTCCCTGGGATTCTCCAGGCAAGAACACTGGAGTGAGTTGCCATTTCCTTCTCCAATGCATGAAAGTGAAAAGTGAAAGTAAAGTTGTTCAGTCATGTCTGACTTAGCGACCCCGTGGACTGCAGCCTACCAGGCTCCTCCACCCATGGGATTTTCCAGGCAAGAGTACTGGAGTGGGGTGCCATTGCCTTCTCCGAATATTATTTAGTATCTGATTAGCTATTGGTTTGAAATAGATATAGTTTATTATGCTAAGAAAAGTAAATTCAGTTTAATTTATTTTAATTGGAGGCTAATTACTTTATAATATTGTAGTGGGTTTTGCCATACACTGACATAAATCAGCCATAGATGTACATCTGTTCCCCATCCTGAACACCCTTCTCACCTCCCTCCCCATCCCATCCCTCAGGGTCATCCCAGTGCACTGGCCCTGAGCATGCATCGAACCTGTCTCTGTCTCATGCATCAAACCTGGACTGGCAAGCTAGTTCACATATGGTAATATGCATGTTTCAATGCTATTCTCTCACATCATCCTACCCTCACCTTTCTCCTACAGAGTCCCAAAGTCTGTTCTTTACATCTGTGTCTCTTTTGCTATCTCGCATATAGGGTCATTGCTACCATCTTTCTAAACTCCATATACATGTGTTAATACACTGCATTGGTGTTTTTCCTTCTGGCTTACTTCACTCTGTATAATAGGCTCCAGTTTCACCCACCTCATTAGAACTGATTCAAATGCATTCTTTTTTAATGGCTGAGTAATACTCCATTGTGTATATGTACCACAGCTTTCTTATCCATTCCTCAGCTGATGGACATCTAGGTTGCTTCCATGTCCTGGCTATTATAAACAGTGCTGCGATGAACACTGGGGTACATGTGTCTCTTTCAATTCTGGTTTCCATGGTGTGTATGCCCAGCAGTGCGATTGCTGGATTATATGGCAGTTCTATTTCCAGTTTTGTTTTTTTTTTAAAGAATCTCCACACTGTTCTCCATAGTAGCTGTACTAGTTTGCATTCCCACCAACAGTATAAGAGGGTTCCCTTTTCTCCACATCATCTCCAGCATTTATTGTTTGTAGACTTTTTGATAGCAGCCATTCTGACCAGAATGAGATGGTACCTTATTGTGGTTTTGATTTGCATTTCTCTGATAACGAGTGATGTTTAGCATCTTTTCATGTGTTTGTTAGTCATATGTATGTCTTATTTGGAGAAATGTCTGTTTAGTTCTTTGGCCTATTTCTTGATTGGCATTTATTTTTCTGGAATTGAGCTGCATGAGCTACTTGTATATTTTTTAGATTAATTCTTTGTCAGTTGCTTCATTTGCTACTGTTTTCTCCCACTCTGAAGGCTGTCTTTTCACCTTGCTTATAGTTTCCTTCGTTCTGCAAAAGCTTTGAAAATAAATTCATTTAAAAAATAATTTTTTACAGAAAAGTTCTAAGGCTAGTACTATGAATTCCTATTTATCCTCACCCCATTCCCCCTAATTTGACAGTTACATAATCACAGTGCATTTATCAAAACTAAGAAATTCATACTGGTATATATTATTAAATAAATTCAAATTTTAAATCTCCAGTTTTGTCACTAATTTGCTTTTGCTGCCCCAGGATCCCATGTAGGGTACCGTATTGCACCTAGTTCTCTTGTCTCCTTCATTTCCTATAGTCTCTGACAGTTTTTTAGTCTCATTTTTTATTAACCTGATAACTTTGAAGAGCTCTGGTCAAGTATTTTCATCAGTGCTTCTCAATCTGACATTCTCTGATGTTTCATGATTAGAATTATGGGCTTTAGGAAAGAATACCACAGACAAACCCACCTCTTATGACATCATATAAGTTAGTACACTCTATCAGTCTCACTTGTCTCTGGTGTTAACCTTGCTTAAGGTAGTGTTTGCTAGGTCTCCCCATTGCAAAATTACTACTTCTTCCCTCTTCCATACTCTATTCACCAAGCCAGTCATTAAATCTAGCCTACCTTCACCTTCTGGAGGAGAAAATACTGATATATATTATTTAAAATTATTCTAAAAGGAATATTGGTCCCATTTCTTCCATTTCTTGATTCATAAAATATTGATTTCTATTAGTATGGACTCATAGATATTCACTTCACACTTTGGGTTAGATTCCAATTTACATGCTGTGTGCTCAGCTGTATCCGACTTTTTGCAACCCCATGGATTGTAGCCTGCCAAGCATCTCTGTCCATGCAATTTTTCAGGCAAGCATACTAGAATAGGTTGCCATTTCCTACTCCAGGGAATCTTCCTGACCAAGAGATAAAACCCACGTCTCCTACATTGGCAGGCAGATTCTTTACCACTATGTTACCTGGGAAGTCATCAGTTCAGTTCAGTTCAGTTGCTCAGTTGTGCCCGACTCTTTGCAACCCCAGGCCTCCCTGTCCATCACCAACTGCCGGAGTTCACTCAGACTATGTCCATCTAGTCAGTGATGCCATCCAGCCATCTCATCCTCTGTCATCTTCTCCTCCTGCCCTCAATCCCTCCTAGCATCAGAGTCTTTTCCAGTGAGCCAACTCTTCGCATGAGGTGGTCAAAGTATTGGAGTTTCAGCTTTAGCCTCATTCCTTCCAAAGAAATCCCAGGGCTGATCTCCTTTAGAATGGACTGGTTGGATCTCCTTGCAGCCCAAGGGACTCTCAAGAGTCTTCTCCAATACCACAGTTCAAAAGCATCAATTCTTTGGCACTCAGCCTTCTTCACAGTCCAACTCTCACATCCATACATGACCACAGGAAAAACCATAGCCTTGACTAGACGGACCTTAGTCAGCAAAGTAATGTCTCTGCTTTTTACTACATTATTTATTTCATTGCTCAAAAAGTTCTCAAGTTTTGGCCAGTTGGCTTTCTCAGTTGACTCCAGTGTCCCTTGACATGCCCCAGCATTTGTTGTTGTTCTGTTTCATTCATTCTTTTTGCCTCTTTGAATATTTCATTACTTTTTGGCATGGTTGTCCAAGCTTATCTTGTACTTTTACTGGTCCAGTCCTAGAAACAGCCATTTCTTAGGAGAGTCTTGGTTCTTTTTATTGGAGAATGGTATCTTAAAAACAAGATCTGAGCACTATATGTTGTGTTCTGTTTTGCTTTTAAAGTGCTATTTTGCATCCCAATGTTCATAGCACCATTATTTATAATAGAAAAGACATGGAAGCGACATAAGTGTCCATTAGCAGATGAACAGATGAAGATGTGGTATACATATACAATGGAATATTACCCAGACATATAAAAGAATGAGATTTTGCCATTTGCAATAGCATGGATAGATCTGGAGGATATTATACTTAATGAAATAAATCAGATAGAGAAAGGCAAGTACTGTATGCTTTTACATATATGTGGAATCTAAAATTTTAAAACAAAGAATGTATATCAACAAAACAGAAACAGACTCACAGATGCAAAGAACAAACTCGTGGATGCTGGAGAGGAATGGGAGGAGGGGAAAGATAGGTGAAAGAGATAAAGAGATACAAATTACTAGGTATAAAATAAGTTACAAGGATATGATGTATATAGCACAAGGAATATAGCAACTATTTTATAATAACTTCATATAAGTATAATCTATAAAAATATTGAATCACTATGTTGTATACCTGAAACTATTACCATATTTTAAGTCAATTATACCTCAATGAGGGGGCTTCCCTGGTAGCTCAGGTGGTAAAGCGTCTGCCTACAACCCACGAGACCCGGGTTTGATCCCTGGGTCGGGAAGATCCCCTGGAGAAGGAAATGGTAATCCACTCCAATATTCATGCCTGGAAAATCCCATGGACCGAGGAGCCTTGTGGGCTACAGTTCATGGGGTCATAAAGAGTCAGACATGACTGAGCGACTTCACTCACATACTTCATTGAAAAAATTAATGGTCTTGTTTTAGTTTTTAAAAATTGTAATATATACATATAACATAAAATTTACCATCATAACTATTCTTATGTGTACAATTCAGTGACATTAAGTACATTTACACTGTTGTGGTATGCTGTGCTCAGTCTCAGTTGTGTCCAACTCTTTGTGACCATGTGGACTGTAGCCCGTCAGGCTCCTCTGTCCATGGGATTATCCAGGCCAGAATACTGGAGTGGGTTGCCATTTCCTCCTCCAGGGGGATCTTCCCAACCCAGGGATTGAACCATATCTCCTGAAGTTCCTGCAGTTGGTAGGCAGTTGATTTACCACTGAGTCATCTAGGAAGCCTTACATTTACATTGTTATGCAACTTTAACCACCATCTTTCCACAGAACTGTTTTCATTGCATTGCAAAAATGAGATTCTATGCCTATTAAACAATAACTGCTTATTGTTTCCTCCCTCCCAACCTCTGGCAAGCACTCTAAGTTCTGCCTCTATGAAGTTTACTACTACAGTTACCTTGTATAAGTGGAATCATACAGTATTTGTCCTTTTATAACTGACTTCAATAGCTTCAAGGTTTATCCATGTTATAGCATGTGTCATAATTCCCTCCCTTTTCAAGGTTGAATAATATTCCACTATATGTATATACCACATTGTGTGGACCCACTCATCTCTTGATAAGACACTTGTATTGTTGGCAGTCCTTACCTATTGTGGCTAATGCTGCTATAAACATGGTGTACAACTATCTCTTTGAGTTTCTGCTTTCAATTATCTGGTTTCAATTAAGAAAGTGGAATTTCTAGATCATATGGTAATTCTATAGACCTTTTTTTGAGGAATGTCTATGTTATGTTTTAGGCTTCCCTGGTAGCTCAGATGGTAAAGAACCTGCCTGCAATGTGGAAGACCTGGGTTTGATCCTCTGGTTGGGAAGGTTCCTTGGAGAAGGGAATGGAAATCCAATCCAGTATTCTTGCCTGGAGAATCTCATGAACAGAGGAGCCTGGCAGACTATAGTCCAGGGGGTAGCAAAGAGTCAGACATGACTGAGTGACTAACACACATGCGCACACACACACGCACACACACACACACTATGTTTCAGAGCATGTGCATCATTTTACATTCACATCAATAAAGTCCAAGGGTTCCAATTTCCCCACTGTCTCCCCAACAACTNAAGTATTGGAGTTTCAGCTTTAGCCTCATTCCTTCCAAAGAAATCCCAGGGCTGATCTCCTTTAGAATGGACTGGTTGGATCTCCTTGCAGCCCAAGGGACTCTCAAGAGTCTTCTCCAATACCACAGTTCAAAAGCATCAATTCTTTGGCACTCAGCCTTCTTCACAGTCCAACTCTCACATCCATACATGACCACAGGAAAAACCATAGCCTTGACTAGACGGACCTTAGTCAGCAAAGTAATGTCTCTGCTTTTTACTACATTATTTATTTCATTGCTCAAAAAGTTCTCAAGTTTTGGCCAGTTGGCTTTCTCAGTTGACTCCAGTGTCCCTTGACATGCCCCAGCATTTGTTGTTGTTCTGTTTCATTCATTCTTTTTGCCTCTTTGAATATTTCATTACTTTTTGGCATGGTTGTCCAAGCTTATCTTGTACTTTTACTGGTCCAGTCCTAGAAACAGCCATTTCTTAGGAGAGTCTTGGTTCTTTTTATTGGAGAATGGTATCTTAAAAACAAGATCTGAGCACTATATGTTGTGTTCTGTTTTGCTTTTAAAGTGCTATTTTGCATCCCAATGTTCATAGCACCATTATTTATAATAGAAAAGACATGGAAGCGACATAAGTGTCCATTAGCAGATGAACAGATGAAGATGTGGTATACATATACAATGGAATATTACCCAGACATATAAAAGAATGAGATTTTGCCATTTGCAATAGCATGGATGGATCTGGAAGATATTATACTTAATGAAATAAATCAGATAGAGAAAGGCAAGTACTGTATGCTTTTACATATATGTGGAATCTAAAATTTTAAAACGAAGAATGTATATCAACAAAACAGAAACAGACTCACAGATGCAAAGAACAAACTCGTGGCTGCTGGAGAGGAATGGGAGGAGGGGAAAGATAGGTGAAAGAGATAAAGAGATACAAATTACTAGGTATAAAATAAGTTACAAGGATATGATGTATATAGCACAAGGAATATAGCAACTATTTTATAATAACTTCATATAAGTATAATCTATAAAAATATTGAATCACTATGTTGTATACCTGAAACTATTACCATATTTTAAGTCAATTATACCTCAATGAGGGGGCTTCCCTGGTAGCTCAGGTGGTAAAGCGTCTGCCTACAACCCACGAGACCCGGGTTTGATCCCTGGGTCGGGAAGATCCCCTGGAGAAGGAAATGGTAATCCACTCCAATATTCATGCCTGGAAAATCCCATGGACCGAGGAGCCTTGTGGGCTACAGTTCATGGGGTCATAAAGAGTCAGACATGACTGAGCGACTTCACTCACATACTTCATTGAAAAAATTAATGGTCTTGTTTTAGTTTTTAAAAATTGTAATATATACATATAACATAAAATTTACCATCATAACTATTCTTATGTGTACAATTCAGTGACATTAAGTACATTTACACTGTTGTGGTATGCTGTGCTCAGTCTCAGTTGTGTCCAACTCTTTGTGACCATGTGGACTGTAGCCCGTCAGGCTCCTCTGTCCATGGGATTATCCAGGCCAGAATACTGGAGTGGGTTGCCATTTCCTCCTCCAGGGGGATCTTCCCAACCCAGGGATTGAACCATATCTCCTGAAGTTCCTGCAGTTGGTAGGCAGTTGATTTACCACTGAGTCATCTAGGAAGCCTTACATTTACATTGTTATGCAACTTTAACCACCATCTTTCCACAGAACTGTTTTCATTGCATTGCAAAAATGAGATTCTATGCCTATTAAACAATAACTGCTTATTGTTTCCTCCCTCCCAACCTCTGGCAAGCACTCTAAGTTCTGCCTCTATGAAGTTTACTACTACAGTTACCTTGTATAAGTGGAATCATGTATGATTTTTGTCCTTTTAAAACTGACTTCAATAGCTTCAAGGTTTATCCATGTTATAGCATGTGTCATAATTCCCTCCCTTTTCAAGGTTGAATAATATTCCACTATATGTATATACCACATTGTGTGGACCCACTCATCTCTTGATAAGACACTTGTATTGTTGGCAGTCCTTACCTATTGTGGCTAATGCTGCTATAAACATGGTGTACAACTATCTCTTTGAGTTTCTGCTTTCAATTATCTGGTTTCAATTAAGAAAGTGGAATTTCTAGATCATATGGTAATTCTATAGACCTTTTTTTGAGGAATGTCTATGTTATGTTTTAGGCTTCCCTGGTAGCTCAGATGGTAAAGAACCTGCCTGCAATGTGGAAGACCTGGGTTTGATCCTCTGGTTGGGAAGGTTCCTTGGAGAAGGGAATGGAAATCCAATCCAGTATTCTTGCCTGGAGAATCTCATGAACAGAGGAGCCTGGCAGACTATAGTCCAGGGGGTAGCAAAGAGTCAGACATGACTGAGTGACTAACACACATGCGCACACACACACGCACACACACACACACTATGTTTCAGAGCATGTGCATCATTTTACATTCACATCAATAAAGTCCAAGGGTTCCAATTTCCCCACTGTCTCCCCAACAACTCCCAAATCATACAATGGACAACACCAAGAGTGAGCCCTAACATTTGTACTTTAGTTGATGATGGTATGTCAATGTAGGTTCATCAGTTGTAACAAATGTACCATTTGAGATGGTTGTTGATAATGGGGGAAGCTATGCGTATGTAGGGGCCAAGGGTATGTGAAATAGCTCTGTACTTCTCTCTCAATTTTAATGCAAACCTAAAACTGCTCTAAAATGAAGTCTTTTAAAAAAAGATTTGATAACGTAAACAGAATATTTCTCAGCACTTCTTTATGGCCACAGTGAGTCTGTTGAATGGGTTGAATTGAAGCTATGGGAATGGGCCAACAACTGCATTTGGACAGTGTCATCTGAGAGAATTAATATACTCATTTTTAACAGCCTCAAATGAAACAGTCTATTTTACTTCCTTCTAGAAATCTCTCATAGTAGTTATTCCTTAGCTCTACCTGCAAATGAAACAGTAGACATTTGATATTCATTTATTAAATCTCTGGGATGCTATTTGCAGTGAAAATGCTATCCAAGCAATAACTAGCAGTATTTAATACAATTTTTAAAATAATTGGTATGAGACTAAGCTGACAACTTAGCAAAGAATGTTGGGAGGTGAACAAACTTTTTGGAACCATATTGCTTTTCTTTGATAGACTCAGAAAGGATAAACTTGTAAGGAAAAAAAAAAAAACACTTTTCAAATTGGCTGATTTAACAGCCTCTTCTCACTAGAGAAAAATCTCTTCAGTCTGATGAGGATAAAGCAATCTAAATGGAAATATTGGTTCCCACAGATTTCTATCGGCTTTGATGATAAAACCTTCTGCCTCATCTATTGCCTTTTGATCTAGCTGAGAAAGGATGCTGGGAGAGGCTTGGGCCAGGCTCCTTCAATGAGCAGCTGCTGATACAGCTGTGGCTTGTTAAGGCCACAGGACAAGGAAAAGTTCCAGCATGTTTCCTGTTTTATCACATTCTTAAGTTAACATTATATTACTGAGAAAAGTGATATCCACACAGATGCAGAAATATGGTATGTACTGAAGGCCAAACGGATGGTAAAAATGAGAATCCGGCTACATATTTCAAGAAATTATTAAGATGTAAAAGCTTATCAATAGCACCTTTATTCCAACGTAGCAATTTGAAACAAAGATCTGCTTTTAGATAGTTTACTCCTCTAAGATTGATGGGGAGAGAGTCTGAAGTCTCCAGAGAAACATACTTTCTGCTCTCAAGTATCCAGATGGATTTGCATCCTAGATCCAACCTCAGAGGCTTAAGGAATGCTGCAGAAGGCCTCCAGCTGATAGGGGGGATCTTAACTATGACTCTCCCTGCTTTCCATTAAGGAAATGAGAAGCAACTCACTTTTTACAAGGTGTTAACTAAGCTTGGCTGAGCAGCCCAACTGAAAAATCAAACATGCCCAAACACTTCATGTTTATGAAAACAAACTCCATTAACGTGCCTGGCTTCCCTTTTCATAAAATTGCAGATGATTTACTGCATATCTTAGTGCAGTTCCAATTTTCCTGTAAAATGCATGTTTTGTATTATGTTTGGCACATTTTAGGCGATCAATGTGTGATTGTTGAATTGAATTAGAATTGATTTGTTTTCCATGAAAATTATAATGGAGGATTTTATAGAACCAGTGACTATCCAACTGGCATAAAAGAGAGTATTTATACAAGCTATGAGAACTGGTATGTACTCCTAAAAGGAAGTTAAACATATTTTTTTAATACCACAGTGTTCACCCTTCCAAAGTTGGACTTAAAAGGAAGAAGAACAAATTCTCTAACAACATGCTCCATCAAGTTGCATCTCATTACAAGTCCTTCAGAGTCATTTAAGTGTCTCCAAACCCCTATATATCTTATTAGTTAAATTATGCTAGTAAACACAATTCTAGAATTTTCTCATTAAAAACATTCTTTCCAGGATAATATCTACTCTCTCTTTGTCCATTAAAAAAAGATATTCAGTAATAAAGCATTCTCTCCACATGGCCAAAGGCACTTTTCTGCTCTTTTCTAACTCTCGAACATTGTTCTAAAGAGGAGAATGGATCAAGAATAGTGAGATTCACAACTGTCCAGTCACTTCTCTAGAGCTATGATCTGTTCCCAAATGGGATGTTTGCACCCAGGACGGGGCAAGTCAAGCCTTCAGACTGTGGACAAATGTCATTTGAATTGCTATTTAAATTTATTTTCATCTAAAGTTAAGAAATAGATTACCAATAGAAGTACAACTTATGAATAAATACATATGCATATATATGTATACGGGGGCTTCCCTGGTGGCTCAGATGGTAGAGTCTACCTGCAATACAGTAGGCACAGGAGAAGTGCATGAGTTGGGAAGATGCTGGAGGAGGGAATGGCAACCCGCTCTGATATTCTTGTCTGGAGAATCTCATGGACAGAGAAGCCTGATGGGCTACAGTCCATGGGGTCACAAAGAGATGGACACAACTGAGCAACTAAGACTGCTCATGCACACATATTTGGCAGGTTAAAATAAATTATGTTCCTCTGTAGCCAGTAAAGTGATACAGTTCCTTGAATTTTTAGTTCAGTTAAGTAAATAAAACGAAACTATTGATTTGTCACTTGCACACTCTAGGTCTTGCAATCGATTTAAAACACTGTTTTACCCTCAGTGCCAAAAGCCACGTGGAAGGACTAATTGTACAATATACTTTCAGTCCTAAAGACTGTTGGTTTCTCAGAATGTGGAAGAGTTTTCAATTAAGGGTAGTCAAGTTAAAATTATAATCATATAGTCTTCAAATATTTGTGGAGCACTTAGTATGATCCACTGAAGATACAAAAGTTAATAAATCTTATTTAGTATTTCCTTCTCTCAAGCATTAGGTAATGAGAGCAAGTGATGAACAAAGTAGAACTGGTGATTCCTATCTTTATGGAGTTTAGAGGCTAGTGGCAAAAAGACGCAAACTGAAATAAAATGGAGAAAGTTTTAAGCAAGATATGAACAAAGCCTTGTAGATAGTTTCTCCATGATTATCCCTCTCTGCTCCTTCTTTCAGATTTCCACTGTTTTGGCCTCTTTGGCCACTCCCCAGCCCCCTCTGCGGAGAAGGCAATGACACCCTATTCCAGTACTCTTGCCAGGAAAATCCCATGGATAGAGGAGCCTGGTGGGCTGCAGTTTATGGGGTCACTAGAGTCGGACACGACTGAGCAACTTCACTTTCACTTTTCACTTTCATGCACTGGAGAAGGAAATGGCAACACACCCCAGTGTTCTTGCCAGGAGAATCCCAGGGACGCGGGAGCCTGATGGGCTGCCGTCTATGGGGATGGGGTCGCACAGAATCTGACACAACTGAAGCGAGTTAGCAGCGGCCCCCTCTGTATGTATTTTACCTGACCAACCTCATTTAGGTGACAATGGATGATAATGAGTTTAATTTGATTGAAAAAGGCCCTGATGCTGGGAAAGTTTAAAGACAGAAGGAGAATGGAGCCGGAGAGGGTGAGATGGTTGGATGGCATCACCGATTCAATGGAGGTGAACTTGGGCAAACTCCGAGAGATGATGAGGGACAGGGAAGTCTGGTGTGCTGCAGTCCATGGCGTCATGAAGAGTCTAACGCAATTTGGTGACTGAACAACGGTTTGATTAATCCTGGCCTTTCTGAAGTTCTTCCCTGGAACTATAACAGGGTAATTCAACAGAAATGAGATATCCACAGAAAACCTGAAGAAGGGAAGCCAGGGGCAGGTACTGGGAAAGCCAGAGTACGCAAGAGGCGAAGGATTTTTATGAGTTAGGCTTCTGAGAGAAACAAAATTAATTTCACAGAGAGCAGCAAGCTCTGAAAGTCACAGGTAGGAAACCCTGTGGGTCCCACTCCTGTTGGATATTTCCTTTCTCTTGAATGATTCTTAAATGATTCAAAGTTATTATCTTTTATTTATTTTTATTTTCATTTATTTTTGACCATGCTGGGTCTTTGTTGCTGCACACGGGGTTTCTCTAGTCGAGGTGAGCAGGGCTACTCTCTGTTGCCATGTATGGGCTTCTCATTTCAGTGACTTTTCTTCTTGTGGAGCTTCAGCTCTAGGTGCATGGGCTTAGGTACCCTGAGGCTTGTGCGACTGTTCAGGTCCAGGGATAGAACCCATATCCCCTGCAGTGGCAGGTGGATTCCTAATCACTGGACCACCAAGGAAGTCAGTCCCTAATAATCATTTTAAACTCATGGATTCTCTTAGATTGCAAGTCTCTTTGGATGGTCATGGCAACTTCCTTCTGATTTTTTAAGCTCAGCTTCTTCCCACTTAGCTCAAGGCTCAATATAAAGTGAGAAATTAGTCCTTCCAGAAGCAGTTATTGGATGGTACCTCAAACAAGGCCAGTGACAGTCATGTGGGGGACACAAAGGTGTATGTACAAAGCAGTAACATGCCATTTTGACTGAAGGAGAGAGGACTCACTTATCTCCCTCTTACAAATGCTCAGAAATGCTGTGAGCATTGGGTATTTGAAAAATGACTTTGAGAGATTGCTTTCAGCCACCAGACAACACCAACAAATATATTGTGTCGATATAATATTATTAGGTTTCCATCGCATATCTTCAGTCACAGCCTTGTCTGTGTTACGCACTATCCTTTGCAAAGCCTTCAGGAGATTCTATGGTGGGTAGTGATTTAGGAAGAGATGCGAAGAGCTGCCCGTTTCTCAGACGTGTGGGTGCACTTTGTGGGAATGGTGATGATCATAATCACGACGATAATGATAAGGTCCCCAGCTGTAGGCTGAAATTCCTTTCTGGGAAACAGCTGGAGATTCATTCTCTAAGGAGCGCATCTGGCTTGATTTGCCAGCACTCAAATCCCATTGATCTGGTTCGGTTCCAGCCCTCTGTACTCACAGTTCAAAGAGCAGGGAGGCCTGTAAAGAAATTACTGCCATATTGTTCAATCGGCCACAGTGAGCCATATATACGATTATAATTAGGAACACATTAAGGGAAGCAGCTCCGTGGAGATAAGCTACTTGACTGCATACGCTTTTTGATGAGGGCTTAGCGCCAATCCGAGAAGAAAAAGATTAAATGTTTGTTACCAATCCTTTTGAACTTGTGGCAGAACATGTGGTAAAGCATTTTTGATTCAAATTAAAAGCATCCTAGGATAAAAATAACCCTGTTCTCCCAGGCCTTTCCAAGTGAAACCATTTGGAGGCTGATTTATTGTAGAGCCCTTAACCCCCTTTCCACCCGCATGATTAACGTAAGCATTTCTGAATCCCATGTAAGCCTGGACAGGTATTTGTCTTGTTACACATCTGTGGAACAAATGGCAATACAAATTAGACACTCAACAGATGTAAGTTTTCAAAGGCTGGGCAAATTTAATTTGACTGTGCATGTAAATAAAAAGTTCACTGAGCACTGAGGTCAGGGATGTGGGTTACAGGTAGAGAGGGTGATTGCTTCAAATGTCACCCAGAGGCCAGCCATTCAGAAACTCTGAAGAAGGTGCTTCCTATACCAAGCGGGGAAAATACAGGCTGCTATGGCAGCTCCAGTGAGCCAAGCATGGGGAAGGCTGAAAAAGAAAAGGTAGGGTCTGAACCACATCATCAACAAAGGCTTTCCATGGTCACTGGGAAGGAAAAAAAAAAAAAAAGGCCAGATGACCATGTCAGATATTCTAAGCTTCCATGTTGAGAGAAGCATGATTTAGTGGTTTCCTCTGGGTGTGGAGAACAGAAAGTTTGTTCCAGATTCAGTCTGTTACTTCCTCCGTAGCCTTGGGCAAGTCTCTTAACCTCTCTGTGCCTGTTAATTTGCAAAACTGGGATATTGGTTTTTAACCCACTGCCAGGAATCTAAGGTTCCTGAACATTCTTCGAAAGTGACTGCTGACCCATTGAAAAGAACACTGCATACTTTTTACGAGTTGGAAAAGTTTGTAAATGCATGACATTATTTGTCAAAAGAATACTTTAGCTTAAGTTGGTTTTAATTCTATCATGTTATTTTAATTTCCATAAACAGCAAAGTCCCTAGAGGTAAAGGAAAAAACAATACAATATTTTTTCACATCCTCTCACCCAACTTCCACCCCACCCAAAACACACACACACACACACACACACATACACACCACACAATTCCCTCTTCCCATTGTGAATTCTGAAGACTTTTCCCTGTATAATTTCCTCCCTGATAATGTAGTCAATAGCAGTAATGCTACACTTCTGAAAGCAGTGCCAATCAATAGGTAATTCCACAAGTGCTTTTTGGTACTTTAATTATCAAACTGTCAAGATGCCCATATTGTATTATCTAAAGTAGGCTTCTACAAGTTCCCAAGGATGTTCATAGGTGTTTAATGTACAGAGCTCTTTGATCATATCATTTCAGAACATATTTGATTAAATCCAGTAATATGACTTGCTTGAAAATGATAATATATGTTGTGAAATTCTAAGAGAGGAAAATGTAATGTTTTCCTAACTTTTTTGCATTCTCTTATCACTGAATTCTCTGACTTCTTATTCCGAGAAAACAATTGGGGAAATACTCATCTAAAGGGTTTTGTTAGACTTTTGCTATTTGAGAAAGGTGAATGAATGTGTGGCTTTTTAAACAACAGGAAAGTTCTGTCCCATCTGAATAAGACTGATGGAGAGTGAGAATTTCCCTTTAGAAAGGAGATTAAGATAAATGGACAGGTATTCTTTCATGCTTTTACTTCCACCAAGAAGATACTGTTGCTATTACAGTAGACCTGAGTTATTGTTGTTCAGTCACTCAGTTGTGTCTGACTGTGACCCCATAGACTGCAGCAAGCCAGACTTCTGTGTCCCTCACCATCTCCTGGAGCTTGCTCAAACTCACGTTCAGTTAGTTGAATCTGCAAAAGAGGAACCTCTAACATGGAAGGAAGACTACAAAGTTATTCTTGGTTTTTTTTTCTGTTATGATCCCTTTATTATTAAATGGTATCTTCTTTTATTTGTTCTTTAAGTGTACTGGAGTGGGGTGCCATTGCCTTCTCCTAGTTGAATTGCAGTGTGTGTCAATTACCGCTCTACAGCAGAGCAACTCAGGTATGTATAAAAAGACTCTGATGCTGGGAGGGATTGGGGGCAGGAGGAGAAGGGGACGACAGAGGATGAGATGGCTGGATGGCATCACCGACTCGATGGATGTGAGTCTGAGGGAACTCCAGGAGTTGGTAATGGACAGGGAGGCCTAGTGTGCTGCAATTCATGGGGTCGCAAAGAGTCGGACATGACTGAGCGACTGAACCGAACTGATACATATTTTATTTCATATTCTTTTCCATCATGGTTTATCCCAGGATATTGAATGTTGTTCCTGTGCTATACAGTGGGGCCTTGTTGTTTATCTACCCTATATACACCAATTTGCATCTGCTAATCCCAAACTCCCTTTCTAACTCTGTCTCATCCCTCTCCATTTTGGCAACCACCAATCTATTCTCTATGTTTCTAATCCTGTTTCTGTTCATTTGTGCCATATTTCAGATTCCATCTATAAGTTATATCATATGGTATATATGGTATTTGCTTTTCTCTTTCTGACTTACTTCATTTACTATAATAATCTCTGGTTGCATCCATGTTTCTGCAAATGGGATTATTTCATTCTTTTTTATAGTTGAGTAGTATTCTGTTGTATACATATGTAACACATCTTCATCCATTCATCTCCTGATGGACACTGAGGTTGTTTCCATGTCTTGGCTATTGTGAATAATGCTGCTACGAACATAGGGGTGCACGAATTTTTTTTTAAATAGATGCCCAGGAGTGAGAGTGTGGGCACTTATGGTAACTCTGTTTTTAGTTTTCTATATACTCAGATTTTTGACTGCAGGGCCTATCCTCCATTGTTCAAGAGTCAACCATACTCTTTTGCTTTGTTTGCTTTGATTCTTTGCCATAGGAATAATAATAATAAATGTATTTGAAGCACCCTAACTCTATTGTAAATGAGTGCCAGTTACTAGAAGTTCAGGCAAACCAAACCTATACTTGATAATAGTTTTATAGATAAATATATTATGTTGAAATGACCCTTATTTTTCTTTGGAATGCCAATTAGTCAGGACACTCTTGCTGCTTTATAGCCATTAGTCAAGGAAAGCGAGAGACTTGTGACTCCAGAGCCATGTGAGAATAACTCACTGCCTCACTCTTAAGTGGCAAAGTGAAAAGGGAGCCAGGGACATCTTTCAGGTCAAAGCAGAATAAATGAAAATGAAAATCCATTAACAACTTTTACAACCGATAGTTAGGTAACCACCATGCCCTTCCTGTGAGTATGTTTACGTCATGTGTTTTGCAGGTCTGCCTTCTCAATTAAGCCTGAGTTCCTTGAGGTCAGAGACGACATCTTATTTGCAACCTTTTTCCTGGAATATTCCATAGTGTCTGAGTCACAGTAGGCACCTGTCACACATTTACTCAATTGAACTGACATTAAATGATTTGGAACAAAAATATTTATAAAAATATCTCCTATAATACATAGAGTACAGAGGTTGAATCATATTTTCAAACAGAAGTAGATAAATTTTATATTTTCCTAGGTATTTCTAGGCAGAATATGCAGCTCCTTTGTGGCTAAAAAAAGATGACATAAAAGCATAAAAACCTCATCATATCCTGGGTCATAGCAACCTTGATCAAATACAATGTTTACCTACATGATTTCTTTTACATTTCTTTAAACTTTTTATTTTGTATTGGGATATAGCCAATTAATAACATTGTGATAGATTCAGGTGAAGAGTGAAGGGATTCAGCCATACATGTACATAGATCTATTCTCCCCCAAACTCCCCTCCCACCCAGGCTACCACATAACACTGGACAGACCTTCATGTGCTCTACAGTAGGTCCTTGTTCATTATCCATTTTAAATACAGCAGTGTCACTTATTTTAATGACATGAGGAACTTTACTAATATCCCAAGTAAATGTCACTCTTTGATTATAACCTAAGGAGGTGTTTTGAACCTTGATTTTTCTACCTGTCATGGAATTACTCCCACTACTCTTTTTCACCCAGGTATGTAATAACTCTGTCAATGTTATTATCAAGACTTTCATAAAAATTTTAAGTCCATGGTCAAGGGAAGAATTCAGTAGTATGAAAACAAGTTCATTTACCTGATTGACAGCATAAAGAAGGCTGAGTGCTGAAGAATCGATGCTTTCAAATTGTGATGTTGAGGAGGACTCTTGAGGGTCCCTTGGACTGCAAGGAGATCAAACTAGTCAATTCTAAAGGAAATTAATCCTGAATATTCATTGGAATGACTGATGCTGAAGCTGAAGCTCAATACCTTGGCCACCTGTTACAAAAAGCTGACTCACTGGAAAAGACTCTGATATTGGTAAAGGTTGAGGACAAGAGGAAAAGTGGGCGACGAAGGATGAGATGGTGGGATGGCATTACTGACTCAATGGACATAATCTGATCAAACTTCAGAAGATACTGAAGGACAGGGAACCCTGGCATGCTGCAGTTCATGGGATCACAAAGAGCTAGACATGACTTAGCAACTAAATGACAACAATCAACAGCATTGGAATGTGGGGTTTTTTGTTGGCAGTTATGTTCTTATCTAGCCTGCCTTTCTTTGATATATGCAAGGATATTCCAGAACTCCGTCAAATCTTTGCTGACAAAGATATATTTGAGTCCACTGTCACTGTAAATTTGTTACCATGACACCAGTCTCAGAGCTGACACCAATTGCACAATTGAGCTAAAATAATCATAAAAATTGACGTGGTAAAAATTCATGAACAGAAAGAACAATGCTAGTCACCTCACGTCCAGCACAACACATGTCTTTACACTCCTGTCTTGGCTGACAATAATATGGTCACTGCTATTGTGCTCACAGTCATGAAATGTGTGGCCAGTGACATGGCTCCCTTAGACTTCTTTGTCCTTGGGCTGTTTATGATGTGAATCCTATACTTTACATTTGTGGGTTGTAATGCATTTATTTTCCTCTGACTGTCAGGTAATTGCCTTTAATTGAAGGCTTTTGGATTTTGAGAACAGCCCCTTGAATTACTTTACTATTTATTACAATCTACACCAGAAACTCCAGGAGTTACCATCAGGCAGATTGTGGTGCCAGACTATGAATTAAAGGATACATTTTCTATCAGTTTTAAGAAGATTAAACACACACACACACACACACACACACACACACACACACACACACACACACAATTCATCAGAGAATTAAGTGAAAGAATTCCAGTACATAAGAGAA
The DNA here is from genome assembly GCA_006410735.1 of Raphicerus campestris. Classification (NCBI taxonomy): domain Eukaryota; kingdom Metazoa; phylum Chordata; class Mammalia; order Artiodactyla; family Bovidae; genus Raphicerus; species Raphicerus campestris. Next base: position 19,009 of record SJYW01024201.1, read on the forward strand.
TTTAATAAAGACTAGTAGAGTAGTAGTTTAATTCATTGGGGAAAGAATGGGTTATTTAATCACTGACAATGACAGAAAGAAAATCAGTCTTGTAGCATTTAGTTCAGATGGAGTAAAGACAATAGTAAAAATACATTGATAAAAAACTATTTGAAGAAGATTTAGAATACCTTGTGCAATTTTATGCAACATAGGAAACAGAAGATATTAGAGTCAAAAGACCAACTTAGAATAGGAAAAAATAGCTTTCAGTTAAATAATAAGGGGCAAATATATAATGTTCATTATGATAGATATATAGATAAACAAGTGATAGATAGGTGCATGATCAGTCTCTCAGTCATGTCTGACTCTTTGCAACCCCAAGCCCATCAGGCTCCTCTGCCCATGGAATTTTCCAGGCAAGAATACTGGAGAAGGTGGCCATTTCTGTCTCCATGTGATGGTCCCAACCCAGGGATCAAACCCGCATCTCCTGAGTCTCCTGCATTGGCAGGTGGTTTCTTTACCATTGAGCCACCTGGGAAGCCCCATAGATAGGCAGATATTACCAATAAAACAAAATAGAACTATTGAGTTATAGGAATGGGATAATTGTAGGCAGCTCATGGAAGAGCAAATCCAAATTGCAATTGTGTGAAAGGATGCTCAATTTCACTAGCATTCAGGGAAGGGAAACTTAATGGGAAAATAATGTATTACTTTATCAATTTGCCCTCAAACTAGCCAAAGGTATGAAGAAGAACACTTATTACAGATTTGTATAAAAGGAAATAACACAATTTGAATAAAAAGTGAATACACACACACTGTTGGAAAGATGAAGGGCTGCAAGTCTCTTTTAGAAAGCAATGCAGCAAAATCTATTATATTAAATATACTCTTAAATACAAAATTCTGTCTGGTCATCCTATAGAAAAAAATATGTACAAGTATCTCAGGCAACACTGTTTGAATATCTTTCACTTAGAATTGTTTCAAGTAGTAAAAAGAAGACTAAGTGGAAACAAATGAAAGTCTGCTTATAAATGAGTGATTGAATCCACATGGCATAACTCTATCATGGAATATTATGTAGATAAGAAAATAGAAGTAGACCATTTGATAGAGTAGAAGTACTTTCATGTGTTATTGGTAATTTAGGAAGTAAAATGCATAAAGGTTCTGATACAATCTCTTAATAAAAATGATTTTAAAATCCCCATTATTCATGTGCATAGGTATGTGTGTATTATGTATATATTTACAATGTGCATGTATGTATATCTGTGTATTTTTTGCAATTACGTGGATGTGGTCAAATATATAAAAGATGACTGAATATGTGGTTTTTATGCACCACTGGATGTAGGGGGAAAATGTGAGAAAAGAGAAAAGGGATCACAAGTAGAAAAGTATAAGAAAATAGTTCTGTATATAAACTTCTAGCTTACATACAGCTATACATGTGTGTGTCTGTGTATGTTTATACATTATGCAAAATAATACATGGGTATTTAAAGGTGGGTTTGAGTGAAAAAGCGGTGTGTGAGCAAGTCAAAATTCTACTTCTAACAGGTTGAAACCACTAAAATGACAAACCAGGGACTTCCCTGATGGTCTAGTAGCTGAGACTCCATGCTCCCAATGCAGGGGCCCCGGGTTCAATCCCTGGTTAGGAACTAGATCTCACATCCCACAGCTAAGAGTGTGCATGCCACAGTTAACAACTAGAAGACCCCCAGTGCAGCAACAATTAATAAGACCCGGCACAGTCAAACAAATGCTTTTTTTTAAATTACAAATTAAGTGAAACAATTTCTGACATTAGTAGCACCCCATCAGCTCTCCTTATTCACTACTTTAGAGACCACCAAATGCTTTCCCATCTCACATAAAACTCACAACCTTGCCTAAGGATGAAAATCAGAGAGCAAAAATCACTCTCATTATGTGCAACTTGTATCTAATTTTGCAAATTTAGTTTAAGAAATTGATAAGCTTTCAGGTCAGATTTTAAAGTCCCAAAGTTTAAATTATAAACTTGTCTTCAAAATTCCCTGCCATCTCATAAGGTCATAAAATCTAAATGATGCTAAAGGCCAACCACGGAAAAGAACGCTTCGAGGCAAAAGGCTGTGCTGAGAATTTCAGCATTCTACCCATGAAACTTCAGGCACTAACATTCTGGTAAAAAGACCCAGCCGAGCTGGGAATGAAGACACAGCTTCTTATCTTGGCTTTGCTGAGAACTTGCAGTGTGACTGGGTAAATCACTTCACCTTTCTGAGCTCCTGATTCTCTTGTAGGTAATTATCCAGACCTTATCTCCTTCATTGTTTCAAAAAGAAAATGAGATAGATGATTTGTGTGAAAGTATTTTGAATGGTAAAATGTGGCATATTATTTAAACAAGGCATTATCCTCCCAAACCTACTTAGAGGGGGGTTATAAATGAAATACTGCATATTAATATGATCCTGGGCTTTGGAGAATTTGGTTCCTTGGGGCTCCATTGCAGTCTTGGCTCTTTTTCAACACAGCATAAATTACGTCCTCCAAACAAGTCTTCAGTACCCCTTGGAAGACTGAGAGGGGAGCGTGAGTCTGCTTAGTGGCCCCTCAAATAGGTGCCACTGCAGAGAAAGAAGAGCACTGCAGACAGTGAACAGGGTCTGTCTGCCAAGTCTGTGCTCGAGTTGCAGTTTCTCACGTGCACGGGTGTTGAGACTAAAGGAGGCATGTCTGTAAACCCAAGTCTAGGCTCGAATTTCCATACCCTGTGGGTATTTTTCCGAGTTATTATAATAGATGTATGTCCGTGCATTAAGTGTGAATATACACAAACATGACATTATACAAGCAGATGTCTTTGCCATGTTACACACAAAATTCATGAAAAGCTATCAATTCCACAAAACTTATTTGCTATCGTATTTGGGTCCTTTTGCCCGTTTGTTTTGTGCATTTTTGACCCTGGTCATTCATCCATTCTGTAGCCTTCTAGGTATTCAGAAAGGGCTTTTACTCTCCTACAACACTAAACGTAGATTGCCTCTCAGAAATGATTATTTTCCTACTTACAAATCTCAGAAATGCCTGAACCATTTGTTATTGTTGTTTTTAAATATGAGAGCTTTGGAATAAGGCAAGACTTGAAAAGATTTGATCATAGAATTTTCTCACTCTGGGGACTCTGACTCAATCTGGGATGTCTCATTGGCATTATATTAAAAGCACCAAAACCACTCATTACCTATGAGGTTTCACAGGATGTGCGATCCCTAAAACAAGGTTCCCTTGTGTGTCCTGATGAATCTTGGGTCTGACTCCCCCCACAAGCCCATAAAGGTAAGAGCAAAGCACTTTGCCATGCACATACTAAAAAAAAGCCTCATTCCTGATTGCCAGAGCCCTCGGCTGTCACTATTCACCCTCTCAGGGATCCCAGAGGCCCTCATCACAGCCAAGAAAGAGTTTTTCCTCCACACAACAGGTTGGTGGGGAAGGGTCAGCCTGGGGTCTGAGAGATTCACACTGACATCCCAGATCAAACACTTATGTGACTCTGGGCCAAGTTTCTTAAGGTCTCTGATCCTATGTCCTCAGCTGTCAAATGAACATAATACAGCAAGTCCCCAACATACAAAAGATTTCCCCAATGGCTCAGTGGTAAAGGCTCCACCTCCTAACACAGGAGACACAGGTTCCATCCCTGGGTCCTGGGTCGGGAAGATCCCCTTGAGGAGAGCATGGCTACCCACTCCAGTGTTCTTGCCTGAAAAATCCCATGGGCAGAGGAACCTGGTAGGCTACATTCCAAAGGGTGGCAAAGAGTCAGACACAACTGAGCGAATACAAAACACAAGCNAGATTTACAGACATTCTCAAATGATATCATAATGGGTGTCAGTGGGATCTATATGTCTACATTAGCACAGTTCTATTGGTAGGTACAAAGGGAATAGTCAAGATATTAAGTCAGTGTATTTTCCTCCTACATAATCCTTACTTCCTAGTTTTTCCATGAGTCCGTAAAGGGAAAAAAAAAACACATCTAGGTATGCGTATTTTATTTATGTATTTACTTATTTATTTGTGGCCATGCTGTGTGGCATGCAGGATCTTAGTTCCCTGACCAGAGATGGAACCCGAGGCCCCTGCAATGGAAGTGCAGAGTCTTAACCACTGGACTGTCAAGGAAGTCCCTACTGCATAGAGTTTCTTCCCTTGTAAAGAGAGGATATGTCTAGTACCCAGGAAGGCTAAGACATGAGGCTTGTTGAAATAGATGTAGCCTAAGATGTATTTCAATAGGAAAGAAACTGCAGTGCAGAGCCTCGTGATGAGCATGGCAGAGTGTGAAAATGAGAGAAGCCTTAGACAATGATGCCACAACCCCACTCCTAAGTCTAGTCCTGCCCTGCACCCCCCAATATCTTGGAAGATCTGGGAATATGAGTCAATGGTCTACTTTCTCTGGTATAATTGGAAGGATGACGAATTTGATTGAATTTGATGGATGTGTCTCTGTGTCTGGTCCAACATGCCACTAACATGACAATGCTGCTATTGGAGAGACGTCCCTTGAGAGCCTGAAGTGGCACTTTTCAACATGGGACACGCCTGGATCCTGTAAGCAGCAAGCAGAGCACACAGAAGTGTCGAGAAGGCTGGAGGAAGTCTGGGTTGGAAGTGAGGGCAGCAGAGCATGGAGACCTGAGACTGCAAGCAAGCGGCCAGGCCCACCCCCGTCAGGTGTGGATATCAACGTGACCTCCCCAGAGGCCGCATGGAGCCAGAACTTGTCAGCAGACCCCAGGGGGGCCGCACAGACTAACTTCCTCACCACAGAGCCCCAGAACTGCACAGAGAACAAGGACCTGCATTCATAGATGCTCCACTTGCCGCTACCACAGGATTACAGGATCTCCCCCCAGCCCCCGACCCTGAGACATACGACACCGTCTTGGGGAAGGGCAGGGAGACGGTTGAGAAATCCGAAAGACTGAACATTTACCCTAAAGAGACTGAGTCATCCAAGAGAAATTATCTAAACAGGAAGAGACAGAAATGCAGTTAATTAGCAAGATTAAAGCACCCCAACCCCTACCCCTATGCCACTAATAAGCAGAGTTAACAAGCTCAGGAGAAAAATTAAATCATTATCAAAAGATTCCCCCAAGCTTCTGAAAAGCCCAGGAGAGGGAATTATACCAAGTAGTAGTCACAGGGCAAATGTCATTTATCCTATTACACTAACACCCAGCGCTCAAAAGCTGGTCTCTTTGATGCACGGTGACCCTCACTCAGTTGACAACTTGGATTGATCATGGTAGAAGAGAAGAGATCCTCAGTCAGTAATCTGTGAGGTCAATAGAGATCATTTTTTCATCAGCTGCTTGCTGCTACTTGCCTAATCCTGCAAAGTGGGCAGTCAAGGATGAGAGTTAGCCACAAATACCTTATTTCTGTTTCTCCCACATTACCCCTAGACTTATATGCCCCAAATATTATGAGATAGATAATAAGGGAAAAATAAAATGCATTCATGAATTTGGTAAATGTTCTGGTAGAGCTTAAAAAAAAATCTAAGTTAGGAGATAGGAGACCTACTGGCTAATAGGTCATCAACAGCTTTCCAAATTTCCACTTAAAGTCTATCATTCTGGAGAAAAGAATGTTGTCAAATAAGTTNACTTATATGCCCCAAATATTATGAGATAGACAATAAGGGAAAAATAAAATGCATTCATGAATTTGGTAAATGTTTTGGTAGAGCTTAAAAAAAAATCTAAGTTAGGAGATAGGAGACCTAGTGGCTAATAGGTCATCAACAGCTTTCCAAATTTCCACTTAAAGTCTATCATTCTGGAGAAAAGAATGTTGTCAAATAAGTTTGGAATGCTGGGTTAAGTAGAAATAAGCACACTTCTTATCTGAAGAACTACCTCTAATAAATCAAATGTGCAGAGTGAAATTTCAAAAGGGTTAAGTGTGTAGTTTCTTAAACTTATTTCAGTAGCCTCTTGCAGCTGGCCAGTACCAGCTAATGAGAGATTGTAGGCTTCTCTTCCCAGCTCAGATAGAATTGGGAATTTGAGTGCAGCCATGCTGGGAACATTTACAACATAGAAATTGATAGCACTAAAGAAAGGCAATGCCAAAGAATGCTCAAACTACCGCACAATTGCACTCATCTCACATGCTATTAAGTAATGCTCAAAATTCTCCAAGCCAGGCTTCAGCAATACGTGAATCATGAACTTCGAGATGTTCAAGCTGGTTTTAGAAAAGGCAGAGGAACCAGAGATCAAATTGCCAACATCCACTGGATCATGGAAAAAGCAAGAGAGTTCCAGAAAAACATCTATTTCTGTTTTATTGACTATGCCAAAGCCTTTGACTGTGTGGATCACAATAAACTGTGGAAAATTCTTCAAGATATGGGAATACTAGACCACTTGACCTGCCTCTTGAGAAACCTATATGCAGGACAAGAAGCAACAGTTAGAACTGGACATGGAACAACAGACTGGTTTCAAATAGGAAAAGGAGTGAGTTAAGGCTGTATATTGTCACCCTGCTTATTTAACTTATATGCAGAGTACATCATGAGAAACGCTAGGCTGGAAGAAGCACAAGCTGGAATCAAGATTGCCAGGAGAAATATCAATCACCTCAGATATGCAGATGACACCACCCTTATGGCAGAAAGTGAAGAGAAGCTAAAAAGCCTCCTAATGAAAATGAAAGAGAAGAGTAAAAGTTGGCTTAAAGCTCAACATTCAGAAAACGAAGATCATGGCATCTGGTTCCATCACTTCATGGGAAATAGATAGAGAAACAGTGGAAAGAGTGTCAGGCTTTATTTTGGGGGGCTCTAAAATCACTGAAGATGGTGATTGCAGCCATGAAACTAAGATGCTTACTCTTTGGAAGGAAAGTTATGACCAACTAGATAGCATATTAAAAAGCAGAGACATTACTTTGCCAACAAAGGTCTGTCTAGTCAAGACTCTGGTTTTTCCAGTGGTCATGTATGGATGTGAGAGCAGGACTGTGAAGACTGCTGAGTATCAAAGAATTGGTGCTTTCGAACTGTGGTGTTGGAGAAGACTCTGAGAGTCCCTTGGACTGCAAGGAGCTCCAACCAGTCCGCCCTCAAGGAGATCAGTCCTGGGTGTTCATTGGAAGGACTGATGCTGAAGCTGAAACTCCAGTACTTTGGCCACCTCATGC
>SJYW01024202.1:0-16056 GCA_006410735.1 Raphicerus campestris
CAGCCTCACACCCCTCCTTGCCTTTCTGACTGCAGGCCTGGGGTGGCCGGGAGGGGCACATCTCTGAATGAAGATGAAAGGGTTGACCAAAATATTTAAGTAGTTACTTAAAATGATCCAATTAGAACTTTCAAGGCTTGAAAAATCATGGGCCTGCCTGAGTTTTCATCTGGGGGCCAGGAAGCTTGCTCTTACTGAAAAATTTTAAAGAGGGCAGTGAGAGATGAAAATAAAGAGATGGTGTGATTATATTACAGAGGTTTCTTGCTTCAGCATTAGCTACCTTTGATTCATTAAAATCTGATTTGTTTATAAGCCAAACAAAATTGTTTTTGGTGTTATTATTTGTTGTTCAGTCAATAGATCATGTCTGGCTCTTTGTGACCCCATGGACTGCAGCACACCAGGCTTCCCTGTCCATCACCATCTCCTGGAGCTTTCTCAAACTCATGCCCATTGAGTTGGTGATGCCATCCAACCATTTCATCCTCTGTCATCCCCTTCTCCTCCTGCCTTCAATCTTTCCCAGCATCAGGGTGTTATCATAGCATTTATTTGTTAATCTACTCTTTCAACATTTTTTATTAAGCAGCTACTTGGATACTCTGGGCACAAACTTACTGCCTTCCTCAGTGGCTCCCTGTTACCAGAGAATAAAACCAGACACCACAGCATGGAGACAGGACTGTGCTGCCCTGTCTGAGCTTGATCACCACACCAGCCTGCAACTTGACTTCTGTCCATCTGTCCCTAGTGCCTGACACAGGGTAGGCCCTCCATAAGTGTGCATTGCTAAGGCAGTAAATGCATCAATGTGGTTTTTATTTACCCATCTGGTTTCTTTGTAGACTCTTCACTCTTTAAGGCAAGGTCTTCGTCTTTACATGACTGGTGCTGCGGCCTGGCACTTGAGTTATTTTAGAATGAGTGCTAATAGAGCAGTGCTATCCTGAAACCCATATCTCAGAAATGCAGCTGACTTTCAGTCGTCAGCTTGAATTGAAGAGGGCAGAGACAGATCAAAACACGGAATATCCCAGCGATCATCAAGTCGGACATACACCTTTTCATGTGAGCTCTTGCCTCCCACACTCTCCCTGGGCCCAAATGCAATCACTCCCTCGCTCCAAAGCCATGGGGAATGCCTGTACTTTGGAGGGGTTGCTGAAGGCCACTGAGGTGCCCGCCAGGCTGCAGCCTGAAAGGCTTGGGTGTGGGTGAGCAAGCTCTGAATCTGGCTGTTTGGGACTCACCCTGCAGCAGGCACATCAGGAGGAAGATGAGCATTCTCCATCCTGCCCTCTTGCTGGTGACCTGCAAGAAAAAACCACTGTCCATGAGGAGGCCTGAGAGCAGGCAAGTGAGACACCGGTCCAGTAGCCCTGGGACCTGGTTGGTCACCTTCTCACCCTGGGATCGGGGTGAACTCAGTGCTGGGGCCAGATCAGCTCCATTTTGAGAGAAGCCTGGCTCCATCCTCATGGCCCCAGACATGCACATTTGGCCTGGCTGGCTGCCACCAAGCCTGGAAAAACTCCCTCTGTGGCATGCCAGCCCCAGGACCCGCTTACCAGCCTGGGGCTCTAGATGTGGGGGAGCACTGTGTAGTGGAAACTCTCCAAGCCAGAAGTTTAAGCCTTAGTTGCAACTGTGGGACCCTGGAAAGGTTACTCAGTGTTGGAGATCAGCTTCCTCTCCCAGGGAGTGAGACTCAGTACAGGGTGCTGTGCCACTTAAATGACTGAGTTAGAAGCGTCCACAGGGGGCCTGGTGCCGAGTCTCCCACTTCCCCTTCTGTTTCACAGAAGGATTGCTTCCTTCAGGGAAAAATCTCTCACTGGTGTGAGCCTCCAGGCAATAGCAGGAGTTGAAAATCAACTCTCAGGCCAAGTCATTTCTGCCCGAGGGTCCTGTTCTGTCTCTCCACCATAAGCTCTCCAAATCCCTCCCTGGCCCCAGGCCCTTGCTGATCTCCCCCTGCTGGGGAGCTCCTGGAAGGTAAGACTTTGAGCCTCCAGGCTCTGAATTGGGATCTAGGCTGGTGTAGGTGCCCAAGGCACGTAACTGAGCATAACTAAACACATTATGAACAAGAACCTCTCACTCCTTTGACAAACACCATACTGACCATTATCAATGGCCCTTTGTTGCTTGCTGATTGAAAAAAGGCAAGGAATGTATTAATACATTATGCTTCTTTTGTAGTGTTTTCATGGATGCTTCTTGAGGGGTTAAAAATCTCTTCTTTGAATATATCTACTGCCTGCAGCACCTGAGACCTGTGGATACTTTTTCTAAAGAAATCAAACTGAAGTTAGCCATTGTTTTCTCCTTCCCACTCTAATACCTGTCTTGCTTATGTTGAGAACAGCTTCATACAGTCATAATCTGGTCCCCTCACCCCACCCCCTGTCCAAATGGACAAAACCACATGTGGCCAGTGGCCAGGCTGGGCTTGGGTGAAAGGAGGAGAAAAGGGAACAAGGTGGGAGTGGTGGGGGTGTGCAGAGGAAACAGGAGAAGGGGGAAGGAAGGGTGAGGCGGGGGGTGAAGGAAAGGAGAGAGAGGAGAGGAGATGGAGTCCGTGGTCGGCTCTGGGATGCAGCTTGTAGCCCCAGTGTGGCTCTGCCTGGCCATGTCTACACAAGCCTCTGCCAGCTGTACCCAGGTGGAGCCCCCAGGGTGGTCAGATTTGGCAAGGTTCACAGGTTCCCTCTGCCTCCTGTCTCAGGCACCATCATGGCAGCCTCAAGCCCTCACTGCCCTCTAAGCTGCTGGCTTCCTGCTCTCATCTGAAGGCTCTCCCAGGTGTGTCTGCACCTAATCTGTTGTTTGATTAATATCCAGCAGGTCCAGGCTACTTCTGGGGCTGCTGTCCAGGTTCCCCCAGGTGGGTTTTTCTCAAGTGCCAAGTGCTGACACAGCACACGCTGGGGCCAAAGTCTGCAAGGCCCTGCCCGGCTTCCCTGAAGCCCCAGTGGGCGCAGCTATCTTTTGGCTACAGGAGCAAAACTGCCTCTGCAGGGCAATGAGGAAGCATGGGGTGTGAGATAAAATGCCTCCAAGGAGTTATCAGCCTTGATTGGAGGTTGCAGGGATAACATTCAACGGAAAGCCTCCAAGTCAACAAACCTCTTTCCAGGAGACAGGGAGCCCCAACTCGGTAGCTTGGGGCCAAATACCTCTAGGATTGTGCATCGCATTTTAGAGGACAGGGCACGTTGGGGAATTCTCTTGTCCCTCAGTCCCACTGGGAAGGGCTTTATCCCAGCTTCAGCCCAGGCTGGTGTGTAACTCCCCAAGTCCTTGCTGCCCCCTTGAGCCCCGCTTCTCTCTTGCCCTCCCATCTGTGGCAGCAGACAAGAAAGGAAGGAGGCAGGTGTAGAGGAAAGAGCACAGAACCAGGATTCAGGATGTTCCATGTTGCCCATGTCAATGACCTTGAGCAAAGCATCTCCACAGCCTTGCAAAAGCTTTGACTGCAGGAGCTCCATGCTTCCTTCTCCTTCCTAATGTTAACATGTGTGTGTGCTAAGTTGCTTTAGTTGTGTCTGACTCTTTGCAACCCTAAGGACTGTAACCCCACAGGCTCCTTTGTCCATGGGATTCTCCAGATAAGAATACTGGAGTAGGTTGCCATGCTCTCCTCCAGGGGATCTTTCTGACACCAGGGATCGAACCTGTGTCTCTCATGTCTTCTGCATCAGCAGGCTGGGTTCTTTGCCACTAGTAGCACCTGGGAAGCCCTTCTTAATGTTGGTTGGTTCTAAGTCACTCAGGGGACTGTGAGGAGTCCTACACTCTGGTGGAAGGGAGAGTGGGAGTGAGAGAAGAGTAGGACCATAGGACGGAGATGCTGACCTGACCTCCAGAATCCTTCCCTGGCCCCTGGGAGCAGGGCCTGGCTGTTCTGGGACAGTTGCTGCTGCCCTTCATCACCCACATCAGGAGACAAGCCCCCAACCCCTCAGGGAAAGCCTCGTCTCACCTGTGGATCTCCAGGCTTAGCTGGGGATTCTAGATCCATCTCAGTCCAGAAATAAAATCCACTTGGACTTTTCCTTTTCTGTTTTTGACGTGCTGGTGATTGGAAACCTTCTGGTTTCTTCTCTTTAAGCCTTGAGGCTGAGTTGGCTGTGCAGTGCACTGGAAGGCAGCTGGAGTTAGCACTGGAAACAGGAGGCGTGAGGCACAGGGCTGCTGCTCCCCACTCTACACTCCCATCAGGCCACTTCACACTGGGCCTTAGTTTTTATTTCTTATAATAGGGAGCCAGTCCAGGCCCCCTGTCATTCTTACCACCCCTTATTCCTGCAGAACTTTTCCAGGGGTGATGACAGTAGCTTTAAGGGAAACACACTGACACACATGCTTCTACCTCTTATGTCCCCTGCAGTCCAGGGCCCAGAGTTTTTAGAATGCCCCAGATCTGCCAATTGATTCAGAACTCTTCTGGATAAGTGATGCAACAGCTTGGGCAGAAGAGAAAATTCAGGAAAGGAATTCCCCTGCTGTCTGGCTGGCAGCTGGTGCCTACTAGCTGACCTGTCCCCTTCGACTTCCACGGGGAGGCAGTTTGAGGCCCTGACTCCAGTTCAGCTGCACGCTTGGCAGCTACCGCTCATGCTCTGGACAAAACACAATACAGTAAATGAAATGATCTCCATGGAGAGAGAACACTGGCAAGTGTAGCTTATCCAGGTGGATAACGTACTTCAAAATTACCCAAATGTTTCCCTGTGGAAAATATTTCATGGAAATATCTTGCAGAAGATGTAATTTGTCTGCCTCTTTTGGCTTTAAACTGACATTAAAACGGCAGGCATAGTCCAAGCACTCAACAACGACAGGGCTTCAGGGGATACAAGTGCTACAGCTGAAAACTCTCACCAGGACCGCTGATAGATTAGGTAGGACTCTTGAGCCAGCTAGAAATGACACTTCTTCCTTAAAATAAATAGATGTAGTTGGCGTATTGTTACATATTGGGAACCACTGGGGAAGCATGTATTGCCTGTGCTTTCCCCCTTCCAGGTTTGCAGACAGAGTAGGGATAGGAACTGAGTCACTGAAAGCAATAGGAGAGGAAAAGAAATACCTCCAGGGGATGCCTAGGGTATGGTTGGGACAAGACCGTCTCATGCAGTCATGCAGGCCAGTGTCCTTGTGTTACAGAACCCAGGTCTGGCTGTGTGCTTCTCCAAAGCCGTTAAAGAGGCCAGGTTGGTGTAAAGGAAAGTTTGCTTTATTTTGGATGCAGGCAATTGTTGTGGAAGCTAGACACCTGTCCAAAGGTCTGTCACCGGCACTTACAATCAGGGGTAAGAGCTTTTATAGACAGAGGGAGGGGGCTATTTGCAGAAGCAGTACAGTCAGCTCTGATAGTCACCTTGAAATTGGTCATCAGTGATCTGGCCAGTGTCATCTTGATTAAGTACAGTTAATCTTCTGTTCCGGGATCTGTTTCTTTCCATCCTTGAGGCCTGTTCTCAGAATTGTGGCAGCTTATGTCATGGCTACAGTCTGGCCACCATGTACTTAACTTCTCCACCTGGTGGGGGTTTCAGTATCTGTAAGACCTCATGCAATATGGCTCAGAATATTACCTGTAGCCCTTGACAAGGAACTAATGGTCCTTGACTGTTCTTAATGAGCACATTATTATTATTATTTGGTTTCCTTTGACTGTTTCCCCTTGTTTCTATATTTCTCACTTCTCTGATTAAACTTATTCTTTGGCTAAAGTTTTTCCGCAGACAAAAGGCAGGCTGAGGACCCGGGGGTCCAGGACCATAGGGCCCTGCTGCTGCTGCTGCTGCTAAGTCAATTCAGTCATGTCTGACTCTTGGCAACCCCATGGGCTGCAGCCTACCGGGCTCCTCAGTCCACGGGACTTTCCAGGCGAGAGTGACGCAGTGGGGTGCCATCGCCTCTTCTGCCACAGGCCCCTGCTCCGTCTCATTTGTGTGTGCTGCTGTCCCAGGACCTGGTCATGGCCTTCCAAGCTTCGCGAATACCTAGAGCCTCCCTTGGAAGTTGGAACACATCTACCATGTGGATGGCCTCCCCTCAGCTGTGGCATCCTGTCGCAGTGTACAGGCTGAAGAACTGTACACAGCGGTCCTGCCTTCAGAAACTCATCCTCAGAGTTGAATGACCCCTATGCAGGTACAGAGAGGACTGATGCTTGGCTAGAGTCTCCCCTTCCAGCCCCTCAGAAAGCAGTATAGCCTTGCGGTTGATCACAAAGACTTTGGAATTAGGCTCCCCTCAACTGATATCCCAGTTGTGCTTTTCACTGGGAAAGTGATGGGGGTCAGATTACTTATCTTTTGGAAACTTCGTTTTCCTAATCTTTAAAGCAGTAGAATAGTAGCACCTATCTCATAAAGTTATTATGTGAATTAAATGTGATAAGCCATGGAACTTGAAGTGCTAACAGACAGTAAAGTCTCAGTAAATATTAGCTGATAGTGTTAATAGCTTAACACTTAGGAACAGGGAGCAAGTGTCTTACAATGATCAAACCGTCCCCCAAAGTCCTTTTTGAATGTTTTCAACTATTCTGAGGTCTGCTGCTCTTTATCTTTTTTTTTCCTTTTGCCATTTGAAAGATTAAAGGAAAGTCAGTTTTACTCAGGATATGTAAATGGAATGATCTTGTATTTAAAAATAAATACCTGTCAAATTTTCATTATTTTATAACCTATGTGGTCATTAAAAAAAAAATAATGTCTTCTTTTGGAACATCTTAAAGGCACTTTTATTATAAATACATAAATTACAAAGCCAGTTAGTTTGGAAAGCATGGGCTAGTTTTCAGAGCACTGGTCCAAAGCCAAAGTGGTCCCCTCTCTGAAACTTTGTGGGAGTAAAAACTGTGTTGGCTGCTTCTCTTGGGAGCATAACTGAATTCTCTTGCCCAGCACAAAAGCACTGTGGCCTGTTTACACGGCTTTATGACACTGTGACCTTCTGATTACAGGGCCCAGATGCCAGAAAAAGGTGAAATAATACTTAGACCGAATGTCAAATCTGGGAAGAGCTTTATTTATTTCCTGACCTCCCCGTCTCCAACCCCCAATTCCAGTTGTAGCAAAGGCTCTTATTCACTCAATAGACACACTAGAGTGAAAATCAGCATACAGAATACTAACCAATGCAAAAAAATCATTTGTTCTGAAAGAATCTATATTAATCTCTCTTCTCTCCAAAACATGTTTTCTAATGAATAATTAAGAACAATGCATAGAGATGTTTTACATTTCCATGTTGCTAGTGGTCAAGATTTACATTCCTCCTTGCACATCATTAAGAAGAAGTGGCAAGAATACACGGAAGAACTGTACAAAAAAGATCTTCATGACCCAGATAATCATGATGGTATGATCACTTACCTAGAACCAGACATCCTGGAATGTGAAGTCAAGTGGGCCTTAGAAAGCATCACTACGAACAAAGCTAGTGGAGGTGATGGAATTCCAGTTGAGCTATTTCAAATCCTGAAAGATGATGCTGTGAAAGTGCTACACTCAATATGCCAGCAAATTTGGAAAACTCAGCAGTGGCCGCAGGACTGGAAAAGGTCAGTTTTCATTTCAATCCCAAAGAAAGACAATGCCAAAGAATGCTCAAACTACCACACAACTGCACTCATCTCACACACTAGTAAAGAAATGCTCAAAATTCTCCAAGCCAGGCTTCAGCAATACGTGAACCGTGAACTTCCAGATGTTCAAGCTGGTTTTAGAAAAGGCAGAGGAACCAGAGATCAAATTGCCAACATCCGTTGGATCATGGAAAAAGCAAGAGAGTTCCAGAAAAACATGTATTTCTGCTTTATTGACTATGCCAAAACCTTTGACTGAGTGGATCACAATAAACTGTGGAAAATTCTGAAAGAGATGGAAATACCAGACCACCTGACCTGCCTCTTGAGAAACCTGTATGCAGGTCAGAAAGCAATAGTTAGAACTGGACATGGAACAACAGATTGGTTCCAAAGAGGAAAAGGAGTATGTCAAGGCTATATATTGTCACTCTGTTTATTTAGCTTCTATGCAGAGTACATCATGAGAAACGCTGGACTGGAAGAAGCACAAGATGGAATCAAGATTGCTCAGAGAAATATCAATAACCTCAGATATGCAGATGACACCACCCTTAGGGCAGATAGTGAATAGGAGCTAAAGAGCCTCTTGATGAGAGTGAAATTGGAGAGTGAAAAAGTTGGCTTAAAGCTCAACATTCAGAAAAGGAAGATCATGGCATCCGGTCCCATCACTTCATGGGAAATAGATGGGGAAACAGTGGAAACAGTGTCAGACTTTATTTTGGGGGCTTCAAAATCACTGCGGATGGTGATTACTGCCATGAAATTTAAAGATGCTTACTCCTTGGAAGGAAAGTTATGATCAACCTAGATAGCATATTGAAAAGCAGAGACATTTGTTGACTTTGCCAACAAAGGTCCGTCTAGTCAAGGCTACGGTTTTTCCAGTGGTAATGGATGGATGTGAGAGTTGGACTGTGAAGAAAGCCGAGTGCTGAAGAACTGACACTTTTGAACATCAAAAGCATGTTGACGTTGAACACACAAAAGCATGTGTTGGAGAAGAGTCTTGAGAGTCCCTTGGACTGCAAGGAGATCCAACCAGTCCATTCTAAAGGAGATCAGTCCTCGGTGTTCTTTGGAAGGAATGATGCTAAAGCTGAAACTCCAGTACTTTGGCTGTCTCATGTGAAGAGTTGACTCATTGGAAAATATTCTGATGCTGGGAGGGATTGGGGGCAGGAGGAGAAGGGGACGACAGAGGATGAGATGGCTGGATGGCATCACTGACTCGATGGACATGAGTTTTAGTGAACTCCGGGAGTTGGTGATGGACAGGGATGCCTGGCATGTTGCAATTCATGGAGTCACAAAGAGTCAAACATGACTGAGTGAATGAACTGAACTGAACTGAACTGAACGTGCACATCATTGTACATTTTTCTGCTTACTCTACCCACACATGTAAGCTTTTTTTCTATCCTTGTTTTTTTGCAGGAAAGACTCTTCCCTCCTGCCCCTCCCTCACCAAAGCTCTGGTCAGAATGCTGAAGGCTGCAGAAAGCATTTTTTTAAAATGCTTGGAGGGACTTCTCTGGCAGTCCAGTGGTTAAGACTCTTTCTGCCAATGCAGGGGACATGGGTTCCACCCCTGATCTGGGAACCAAGATCCCCACATGGCTCGGGGCAACTAAGCCCACTTGCTACAATTACTCAGCCCACTCGGCCTTGGGCCCGTGATCCATGACAAAAGCAGTCACTGGAATAAGAAAGACTGTATCTAGAGAGAACCTCCTGCTCCCCGCAACTAGAGAAAGCCTGCACACAGCAATGAAGACGCAGAGCAGTCAGAAAAAATAAAGTTATTTGGATTACTACAAGTCTTTTATGAGTTCCTTAGAAATTCATAGGGGAAAGTGAACTATGAGACTTGTCACTTGTCCAGATGATAACAAAAGAAAGTGTATAGAACAAATGATCAGTCTATAATGCCATTAACAAGCTTTTACAACTCCAATCATCATTGGGCTGATAGCAAAGATTACAATCCAGCAACATTCACACCCTCCAAACACAGAAGACATTCTAAAGGCAGCCAGGAGAGTGCTTGAAGTGGTTTAACTTCCTCCTGGGAAGAGCGCAGAGTAAAGAACCCCAGGAGACCCTACCATAGCTTACAACAGTGTACTCATAGCCTAAGATCTTGGCTGATACTCGTCTTGGGGTGCTGGTGGAGACCACTGTGGGAAAACATGCTTCACAGCTCTTAGCGTAAGCTTTCTGGAGTGACTTGAGTCTGGGGATTAAAACAAATATATTTCTTACTGGTTGGGATTATTGGGTTAAGATCCTATTTGGAATAGATATTATCCTGTGATGGCTAACCACTGGCCCTTGCAGGATGGAAGGGGCCCCAAATAACTACTTTGTCACGGAAGAGCAGCTGGTCTCCCTGAGGAATGGTGCTGGATGGGGGACTTGGGTCAGCTGTATTGCTTGCAGGCTGTATGGTGGTTAGCAACAGTGCTAAAGTCAGCCTGGTTAGTGGGAGTCCAGGCTGCTCGCGGGAGCCCATGGTTCTTCCCTCTGACCCTGACCACTTCTCTTTCGTGTCCATTGTGCCAGCACCATGGTGGCCGATGCCTGAAACTGGCTGATGTCTGGTGGCCAGATCATCCTGTCCGCTTGCTAATTTACTGCCTCTTCCATGGTGGATACTTTCTAGTGGGCATTAGCCTACGATACAAAGAGTTTCATGCTCCACACCATGCTCACATTCACCCACATGTCTCTAACCAATCTTTCTCTACCCAGACCTCTGAATATACTCTAACATCAGGACATTTTTCCTTTAACACAAATTAGATGAGCAGGTGCACTGCCTAAAACTCTGTTTATTGGAAGGATTCCCTTGCTTTCACTGTTTCTCAAGGCTACTCCTTGTAGCCCAACTAACTACTGTTTACTTTCAACTTGAACCCACATATGGAACAAATGTGAAAGTGAAAGTCGTTCAGTCGTGTCCGACTCTTTGTGACCCCAGTCCATGGGATTCTCCAGGCCAGAATCCTGGAGTGGGTAGCCTTTCCCTTCCCCAGGGGATAGATCTTCCCAACCCAGGGATCCAACCCAGGTCTCCCGCATTGCAGGTGGATTCTTTACCAGCTGAGCCACAACTCGTCTATAGATGAAGCCTGGGTTTTGTTCCTCTGCCATGTGGTTCTAAGATGTGCTCCTGTGTGGCCCCTTTTGAATGGAGTGGGGGGGGGTGGGGCACTGCTGCAGCTGTGGTAGTGGAGATGAAGGGCTGCCTCCTGGCTCATGCAGCCTGCATGTGCCCTTAATCCCAGCACTTCCCATTTCTGCTGAGTTGCTGCTGGCCTACTTGACCTTATGACCTCGTAGGCTATGATTAGCCCTCAGTTCATGATGGGCAGTTCCAGATGCATATTCATCTTCAAAAGACACATGATTCTTCCTTGCAGATGGTATGGCCTTTCCAAAGAACCACAGGGGACTGTGCAACCATAAGCTCCACATAGCATCTTTTGCCAACACCTGTGCTTCTCAGATTAAGTGGCAGGACTACTTCCATCTCAGCCTGGACCTGCTGCTGAGCCTTTTCCCGATCTGGGCCCCACTCAAAAGGAAGAGTATTTTATGCCACGTGCTGCCTGGCCTGGAGCAGGTTTTCCATGCATTGCCTCCAGAGCCAGAGATTTGTCAAATATGCTGTTTCCTTCATTGGGGTGGAAGGTACAGGATATGATGTCCTGTTTTTCACTTGAGATGAGAGTCCCTGGGAGGTCCCTCATCACTGAACCCCTAAAAATATTGCTGATGTGACTACCCCCCAGAATTTTCATGAGGCTTTCCTCTGAGTCATGTATATCTTACTGGGACCTCCAACATGCTAACCGCTTCTTGCTCACATGGCCTGATTAGCATAATACCATCAATAAATAATGGATTCATATAACAGGGTGTGCAGATGGTCAGATCCTTTTGGACTGTATCGTGACATAGGGCCAGGAAGTTAACACAGCCTTGGGACCAAATTGTAAGTAAACGTTGTTATTCACCCACACAGATGCAAATGGTCTCTAACCCTCTCCTCTGAAGGGAAAAGCAAAGAATGCATTCACCAAACCAAAGCTTCATTTTATATGCCTGAGGCCATATCAAATCTGCTATAGTAGATAAACAGATATGGTAGCTAGAATTGGGGTTAATAATTGGTTGAGTTTGCAGTAGCTCATTGTCATCCTCTAGAGTCCACTAGGTTTCTGCAGGGGCCGACTGTTGAGTTGAATAGAGACATGGGAATTGCCACTCTGCCTCCTTTAGATCCTTAGGGGTGATGCAAATATTAACAGTTCCTCTCTACCATGGGATACTGTTTTGTATTTACGATCTTGGCTAGAGATGGGGCACTTTCACAAGCCTCCACCTGGCTTTCCTCACTATGATAGCTCTTACCCAAAAGCCTAAGACCCAGTGACTCAACTAACAAGCAGGTCAGCCCCAGTTACATTTTCAGGGTCTAGAGTAATATCGGTAGACTCAGTGGGCACACTGTAACCAGACCTTGGCAGGGACTTTAGTCATTACCTGGCTCCCATTTGCCCCACTGGTTAGAATAGGGGGTCAGGGTGATGCAGTGGTTCTCTGGGTATCATGTCAGCTCAGACTCTGTGTCCAATAGTCCTCAGAACAACTGGGAGTCCTCTTCTCCCAGTTACCCAGTCGAACAACTGGGGGTCCCTTTGGGAAGAACTTATGGAATCACAACTCTGTATGTTAGGCGTGGTGTTGCAGGCTTTTTTTTTTTCTTTTCGGGACCTGGCTGAATCTGAGTCTGACATTTTATTGGGGTGGCTGCCCTTAGACTGTCATCCATTGTTGACTTCTTTTAATGGTAGAATCTAAGAACGATCTTGTTGGTTTTCATTTTGCCTGTGAGTGTGTCCTTAGTCCCTCAGTTATGTTCAATTTTGCAGCCCCATAGACTGTAGCCTGCCAGGCTCCTCTGTCCATGGGATTTTTCCTGCAAGAATACTGGAGTGCATTGCCATTTCCTTCTCCAGGAAATCTTCTTGACCCAGGGATCAAACTCACATCTCCTGTGTTGGCAGGCGGAATTTTTCTTTACCACTGCGCTACCTGGGAAACTCCATTTATTTTGCCTGTAAGAACACCAGATTCTTTTAATCATCTCTATAACTCTCTGGAGTCAGGGCCTGTATCTGCACTCCAATCCTGTTACTCATCGAATAATTGCATCCACTTGGCTTCTCTGGTTCTGGGCTTCTTATCATCGCTGGTATCACTGAACCAAATTCTCCACCTACCTCTCCTACCAGCAGCCTGGCTTATGGAGAGCCTCCATCAATCTTTTTTAGTAATATTGGCTCATTTCTTGTGGTTTTTGTAAATACATATTCCCCAGGCCTTCTCATGGAACAAAATCGTCTGGTAAGTGTTCCAAATGTATGGAACATCCATTCTAGCACGATTGCTTCCTGAATCCTTTTATTTCTTCCTCCACTGCCTGCTGGAGGAGCACTGACGTTTCACTTGCCTCTCGCTTGGGCCATCACTTTCTCCATGCTTTTAGGAGTCACGGGTCTTATATCCTTGGAAAGCTCTTCTCGGCACTATCTTCTATTTCAGCCTTCTTGGTCCAGACCTTCTGAATCTAGTCTGATATGATCGCCTCTGACTTTGACTGAGTCACGCTGACTAGGGCTTGCAGCTCATTTTCTTCCATTATCAGGACCAGCGCATCCCAACTGGGTGATGTTGGGACTTATCTCTACTTCATAAGCTTAGTTACCAGGAAGGCAGATGGTGGGGAGAGGTCTCTGTAGGGTCTTCAAGCAACATGGGGTGGTGGGGTTCGGAGGTTAGAGAGAGTGGTGCTAGTTCTTCATAGGGAGAGGTGGGCCAGTTATGCAGTCTCTGAGAGTTTAGAAGAATCTGGGACTTAAATTTTTGGAAGCGTCATACACCAGATGTCCCATCCCAAGCTCCAGAACCCCATCTCCCCACCAGATGTTTCCCTTCTCTAGACTTTGCTGTAAAGAACAGAAAGGGCAGGTTCAGCTTTCCTTTACAGAGAGAATGTTGTGTTACTTGCCCAACTTGCCCTGAAATTTGACAGCAGCTGATAGCAGGAGGGTCTCGAGGGCCGTTTCCCCACCAAATGTTGAAACCAGCAGATGGATGTGTATCCAAATTTGCTACAATGGGGCAAGCTCCAAAATGATTGGTAACTGACGTTTCATTCAGTTCTAAGTGCTAAATAAAGCCTATTTGTTCACATTCTCATCTGGTAAGCTCCACAGTAACAAAATGTCTTAATTTGAGAAGGGAGTTATCTTCAGAGATCATTGCCCTTAATCCTCCATCTTTTAAAAATCTTTTAATTTTTTTAATGGCTTCTACAAAGATGCCTAAGGAAATATTGAAGCCTCAGTCTTCATTTCAGAAGTTAATACCTAGGATCCTCAAAATTCCTGAGGTTTTCTCCTTCCTAACTGTTCAATTTTTGAGGCTGAGATTTATCTTGAAGGAGAGAAGGGGCTGGAATCCTGCAGCCCTATCTACTTCAGTCTGGAAAAATTGCTCTCTAAAAGCAAGACTGCTGCTGCTACTGCTAAGTCACTTCAGTCGTGTCTGACTCTATGTGACCCCATAGGCAGCAGCCCACCAGGCTCCCCCGTCCCTGGGATTCTCCAGGCAAGAACACTGGAGTGGGTTGCCATTTCCTTCTCCAATGCATGAAAGTGAAAAGTGAAAGTGAAGTCGCTCAGTCGTGTCCGACCCTTAGCGACCCCATGGACTGCAGCCCACCAGGCTTCTCCGTCCATGGGATTTTCCAGGCAAGAGTACTGGAGTGGGGTGCCATTGCCTTCTCTGAAAAGCAAGACTAGTTGCTAGAATTTTGTTGAGGACTTTTGCATCTATTTTCATCAGTGACGTTGGCTTGTAGTTTTCTTTTTTTGTGGCATCTTTGTGTGGTTTTGGTATTAGGGTGATTGTGGCCTCATAGAATGAGTTTGGCAGTTTCCCTTCCTGTGCAATTTTCTGGAAGAGTTTGAGTAGGATAGGTGTTAGCTCTTCTCTAAATTTTTGGTAGAATTCACCTGTGAAGCCATCTAAATTCTGGTCCTGGCTTTTGTTTGTTGGAAAATTTTTTTTATTACAATTTCAATTTCTGTGCTTGTGATGAGTCTGTTAAGATTTTCTCTTTCTTCCTGGTTCAGTCTGGGAAGGTCATACTTTTCTCGGAATTAGTCCATTTCTTCCAAGTTGTCCATTTTATTGGCATATGGTTGCTGATAGTAGTCTCTCATGCTCCTTTGTATTTCTGTGTTGTCTGTTGTGATCTCTCCATTTTCATTTCTAATTTTGTTGATTTGATTCTTCTCCCTTTTTTCTTGATGAGTCAGGCTAATGGTTTGTCTCTATTATTTATCTTCTCAAAGAACCAGCTTTTAGTTTTGTTGATTTTTGCTATAGTCTCCTTTATTTCTTTTTTATTTATTTCTGCCCTAATTTTTATGATTTCTTTCCTTCTACTAACCCTGGGGTTCTTCATTTCTTCTTTTTCTAGTTGCTTTAGGTGTAAAGTTAGTTTATTTATTTGATTTTTCTCTTGTTTCTTGAGGTAAGCTTGTATTGCTATGAACCTTCCCCTTAGCAATGCTTCTACTGAATCCCAGTAATTTGCCCCTCCCACTCTCCCACCCCTATATTGCCTCCCCCTACTGGTAACCCCTCATCTGTTCTCTGTATCTATGAGTCTGCCTCTTTTTTTGTTATATTCACTAGTTTGTTGTACTTTTCAGATTCCACATGTAAGTGATATCATATGGTATTGTATTTCTCTTTCTGATTTACTTCATTTAATATGCTCCTCTAAGTTCATTCATATTGTTACATATGGCATTATTTCATTCTTTTTTATGGCTGAGTAGTACAAGCTGGTTTTAGAAAAGGCAGAGGAACCAGAGAACAAGTTGCCAACATCTGCTGGATCATCAAAAAAGCAAAAGAGTTCTAGAAAAACATCTATTTCTGCTTTATTAACTATGCCAAAGCCTTTGACTGTGTGGATCACAATAAACTGTGGAAAATTAAGAAAGAGATTGGAATACCAGACCACCTGACCTGCCACTTGAGAAACCTATATGCAGGTCAGGAAGCAACAGTTAGAACTGGACATGGAACAACAGACTGATTCCAAATAGGAAAAGGCGTACATCAAGGCTGTATATTGTCACCCTGCTTATTTAACATCTATGCAGAGTACATCATGAGAAACGCTGGGCTGGAAGAAGCACAAGCTGGAATCAAGATTGCCAGGAGAAATATCAATAACCTCAGATATGCAGATAACACCACCCTTATGGCAGAAAGTGAAGAGGAACTAAAAAGCTTCTTGATGAAAGTGAAAGAGGAGAGTGAAAAAGTTGGCTTAAAGCTCAACATTCAGAAAA
>SJYW01024202.1:24085-35012 GCA_006410735.1 Raphicerus campestris
AAAAAAAAAAAAAAAAAAAAAAACCAACCCTGCAGCAGCTCAACATTGTTGAGTAAGAATGTAACCACTTGCCTCTTTGATCTTTGATCATCGATCCGCTTGAGTGGAGGGGACCTAGCTTTTCCTGGCTCCCGCTACCTTTGGCGTGAATGCAAACTGTCTGTCTGTAGAAGACCAGGGCCTTACGGTGTGAGGGTGCGGGAGCTGTGCGGCAGCAGGGGGTCCTCACCGACTGTCCCCAGGCCACTGCACCCAACATTGAGCTGAGCTGAGAGGCAAGACCCCACAGAGTGGTGCCTTCTGCAACTGGAGCCCTGAAGCCTGGGGGCAGGGCTGACCCCCGTTCCTTTAGTCCTTGTCTTGGGTGTTGCTGGCTGTAGTCAGCCACCCGCCTCCCCAGTAGCCTTCCTCCTCCCCGATACCCACCGCCCCAGGAGGTTCACCCCATGTCTACCTTCTTTTTACCAGCTGCAGATCTTTGGTGTGGGTCCTCTCTGAGCCGGGCCCTTCCCTTTCCCCCACGCCCCTGCCTCTCCCTCCCTCTGCCCGAAAGACAGAAAGCCAAACTTCTAATTATATGGAGACAAAGACTGCCAAAGTTCATTAGAAGTGTTGTGTGTGTGTGTGTGTGTGTGTGTGTGTGTAGTCCACCTATAATAACAGCCAAATCTTCTACAGCACGTCATCTGACATTTTAGAACAGAGACTTTCTTTTCATGGCAAAGCTGTATTTTAATAGCTGTGGTTTTTAAAATATCATCTCAACTCAAGAACAAATGCATTCTTCTCAATTATACCCTGATTCCACCACGATCTTCCCTTTCTTCTGCTTAATGTCTCTAGAAATTATTGGAATCTACTTGTTAAAACTGGGGGATTGCACATTACAGTTGTTCAAAAAACGGATCTGTTCAAGTCTGAGCAGTGTGGTAATTAGAAGGCGTTTCAGGCGTTATTCTGATTTTCTTTCTTTGACGGGACATTCCTGAACTTGAACGGAGCAGTCAGCGTTCCTCATGAGCCAGGGGCCCCGGAAGCACACGTTGGAGTCTTCTGGTGGGCGTCATAACTGCTGAGGAGTTAAATGTTACCTCTGCCCATGTTTAAACATTAACCAGAGGGCTTCCTCTGCCGTTATCTGTTATCAACAATTACCCAGAACATTTTCTGGCGGTGGGAGCTTTGTTTTTCCTCCGAGGAGATGCTAAAACAGGATGAGACTAGACATCAGGCTGCAACAAAGGAAGATTCTTGATTATATCCAGCCAAACACTGGCGTTGTGGGTACAGAGAGTTTGCCGTCTTAACATTCTGTAACCTCCTGTCAACACCTCCTGCTCCCCTAATACACACACACAGAGTTAGTTATCTGGATCCAGGGGAGAGGTCTGTAGTAATTATTTCACTGTATAAACATGAACAGTACCTCTTTTCCTGTTTTGGTTTCATTGTCTGGTCACTAAGTCGTGTCTGAAGGCTCTTTTTGCGACCCCATGGACTGTAGCCCATCAGGCTCCTCTGTCCATGGACTTTTCCAGGCAAGAATACTGGAGTGTGTGGGGTTACCATTTCCTTCTCCAGGGGATCTTCCTGACCCAGGGATCAAACCCACATCTCTTGCACTGGCAGGTAGATTCTTTACCACGGAGCCACCTGGGAAGCCCCACTCATTCAGACTGCTTCGTGGAGACAGTGATGGCGCGGNATATCATCTCAACTCAAGAACAAATGCATTCTTCTCAATTATACCCTGATTCCACCACGATCTTCCCTTTCTTCTGCTTAATGTCTCTAGAAATTATTGGAATCTACTTGTTAAAACTGGGGGATTGCACATTACAGTTGTTCAAAAAACGGATCTGTTCAAGTCTGAGCAGTGTGGTAATTAGAAGGCGTTTCAGGCGTTATTCTGATTTTCTTTCTTTGACGGGACATTCCTGAACTTGAACGGAGCAGTCAGCGTTCCTCATGAGCCAGGGGCCCCGGAAGCACACGTTGGAGTCTTCTGGTGGGCGTCATAACTGCTGAGGAGTTAAATGTTACCTCTGCCCATGTTTAAACATTAACCAGAGGGCTTCCTCTGCCGTTATCTGTTATCAACAATTACCCAGAACATTTTCTGGCGGTGGGAGCTTTGTTTTTCCTCCGAGGAGATGCTAAAACAGGATGAGACTAGACATCAGGCTGCAACAAAGGAAGATTCTTGATTATATCCAGCCAAACACTGGCGTTGTGGGTACAGAGAGTTTGCCGTCTTAACATTCTGTAACCTCCTGTCAACACCTCCTGCTCCCCTAATACACACACACAGAGTTAGTTATCTGGATCCAGGGGAGAGGTCTGTAGTAATTATTTCACTGTATAAAGATGAACAGTACCTCTTTTCCTGTTTTGGTTTCATTGTCTGGTCACTAAGTCGTGTCTGAAGGCTCTTTTTGCGACCCCATGGACTGTAGCCCATCAGGCTCCTCTGTCCATGGACTTTTCCAGGCAAGAATACTGGAGTGTGTGGGGTTACCATTTCCTTCTCCAGGGGATCTTCCTGACCCAGGGATCAAACCCACATCTCTTGCACTGGCAGGTAGATTCTTTACCACGGAGCCACCTGGGAAGCCCCACTCATTCAGACTGCTTCGTGGAGACAGTGATGGCGCGGTGCAGGTCAGCGCAGCGAGTGCTCTGGTGAGGCATGGATGCCCCGAGGCCGCTTGTATCTGGGGGTCCTGCCCTACTGAGGATGCGTTCCCTGGGTTATGAACAAAAGGTCGGGTGACCCAGAAACTTAAACCCGGAGAAGAACAAAAGTACTTTCAAACTCGCAAATGGGAAGATGCTGGAGGCTCCTGAATAGCCCGTCTGGAGTGCTCTCCCTGCCACCTCGCTGCTTTGGAGCTGTGGCGTCTAATAGCTTCTCAGCCCAGAGGGCCCCATAAAATTTCAGCCTGCTTCTATATAGAGTGCTCTGGAGTGGCCATTTCTCTCCGCCTCTCATTTATTCTCAAATACCCTGCTGGAAAAAGAGCTGATGAGGTGCCTTGAGAGTTGGCATCAAAGGCCGTTCATTGATCACCATCGCTCAGTGCTCCTGGATTTTTTGGCCTTCAATTCTGTTTTTAAAAATTGCTTTTGGGCTTCCCTGTCAGAAAAGTGGTTAAGACTCCATGCTGTCAATGCAGGGGGTGTGGGTTCAACCCCTGGTCTGGGAACCAAGATCCCACATGCCACCTGGTGTGGCCAAAAAAAAAAAAAGACCCCCCCAAATTGCCTTAAGGCATAGCTCCTGTAATTCAAGCAAACATTACAGTGTCAGCAGTGAGAAACTACACAGATTAAGAAAGGAGTAGCCTTTGCACCCCACTCTTCTTCCTGCAAATGCTGCCGTCACTAGCTGGGTGGCTAGTTTTCCTCTCCTGCGGTTTATCTGTTATCTGCTAGCTCTGTTGCTAGACGTGCTGACCCAGGGCTCCTCTGAGTAGAACGGGGGTACCAGGGCACCACAGCCAAGCCCTAGCATGGAGTGTGATGCAGGTCAGGTAAAGCAGGACGTGCTCGAAGGCATTTGTGGGGCAGCAGTGCTGACCTGAAGCTCCGGGGTGTCACATCTCCTCTGTATGCTTCAGATGTTGCCCCACTTTCTGAGTATGGCTATTACGCTTCTTTATTATTATTTTTTTTAAGTCTTTATTTATTTGCACCCGGGTCTTAACCGCGTCACGTGGGATCCTTGTTGTGTCATGTAGGAGGACCCCTCGTTTCCGTGCACAGTTTCTCTAGTCGCAGCCCTCGGGCTCAGTAGTTGGCGGCTCGTGCAGGCTTCACGGCCTGTGGGATCCTAGTTCCCCAGTCAGGGATCGAACCCGCATCCCCTGCATGGCAAAGTGGATTCTTAGCCACTGGACCACCAGGGAAGCCCCTGTCACGATTCTCAATCCTCTTGGTGTCATTCTCCTGCCGGGGTGCTTCCAGGGTGGAATTTCGGGATATCTCAATTCCTCTGACCTCAGACACAAGCACACAGACCTGTCCCTGTTCCCGTCCTTTGTCCCCAGAGGCAGCCCACTTTGGTGTCACAGGCGATCAAGCCCCGCCGTCTTCAGGTTTCAAGTCACTCGGCCCCGACCTTGGCTTGGCTCTCCTGTGGCCTAGGTTTTGGGTGCCCCACCAGTGTGGTCGGTTCACCTGTCTTTATTCCAGGTTCTTTGCTTTGGGTACACTTCCGAGCTCCTTTTCAAGTCTGCCTATCCTGTTGTTTTGACTAACAGTGACACTCATGACGAAGCCCGTTTCCATCGTCTAGAATGGTGTTCTCGAACTTTTGTGTGCATCCAAGTCACCTGGCCCCACCTCAGAGTCGGATTCAGTGGCCCTGGAGATGGGGGGCGCTGAGAACTGCATTTATAACAAGTTTCCAGATGCCGCTGCTACTGATCCGACAACTCCCCTTGGAGAACCACGGATCTCCCAGGGACAAGGAGATGAGCACCGTCTTCAATCTGACCACTCAGAACCGCTGTTAACTTCTGAGATGTAGTGAATATGCGCAGGGGTATTTACATGGACAGATTTTTTAAAAGCAAAGATGGTTCTGGGCTGTAGAGGTTATCGCTTTTGAAAGAAGCCAACTTCTAATTTTAGAATAGTTTCAGACTTGCAGATAAGCTGCAAAGATGGAATAGATAGTTCCTGTATTCTGCACCCAGTATCTTATTGTTAATAACTTATCCTCTTATGGCACCTTTGTCACAGCTAAGAGACCGACACCGGTACACTGCAGTTACATAAATAAGCTCCACACGGATTTTGCTTTTAATGAAAATATTCCTTTTAATATTTTTTTTTCCCCTTAAGATTCAAATATCAGAACTGTATAGTGACAGAAGTTAAAAGGCCTCTTCACCGCCCCCCACCTCATTCCCTGTATATGTCAGAGTATTTTTCTGTGTACTTGCGTACTCATGTTACCACTCACACACAGACATAGACACACGCGCACGCACCTCAGTTTCGGACATGCTCTTTTCATCTTATGTGTCTTGAGCATTTTTCTGTCTGTCGGTGTATCTAGGTCTGTCCCATTGTGTCTTGATGGATAGCACACATTGTTTGGGCCTCTTTTTAAACCTAATAATATCTCATCAGTTTCCAGATTCTAAATCTAGTGGATAAAAGGTGAGGTTTGGCACGCCTCCCTTTTATCTTACTCTGGAGGTGAGACATTATTTGCCCGCCTCTGTGGAGTACTTAGCAGGTTCCAGGCACTGCCAGGCCTTCACCTTTAGCATACATTATCTCACGCACTTATCAAAACAATCTTACGAAACAGGTATCATTATTATCCTTATTAAGAGATGAGGAGACTGAGGGGTCAAGAAGGTGAAGTGAGCAAAACCCTTTGATGAGTTTCTAGTTGCAGCATGCTCTCTGGCTTTTCTTTTCTTTAAATGCCCCCCCACCCCTTTTTAAAGGTTCATTTATTTTTGCCTGCATTGGGACTTTGTTGCTGCATGCGGGTTTTCTCTAGTTGTGGTGCGTGGGCTTCTCGTTGTGGCGTCTCTTGTTGCAGAGCACAGGTTCTAGGCATGCTGGCTTCAGTAGTTGCAGCTCAATGGCACCCCACTCCAGTACTCTTGCCTGGAAAATCCCAGGGACAGAGGAGCCTGGTAGGTTGCAGTCCATGAGGAAGCGAAGAGTCAGACATGACTGAGCGACTTCACTTTCCCTTTTCACTTTCCTGCATTGGAGAAGGAAATGGCAACCCACTCCAGTGTTCTTGCCTGGAGAATCCCAGGGACGGGGGAGCCTGGTGGGCTGCTGCCTCTGGGGTCGCACAGAGTCAGACACGACTGACTTAAGTCAGACATGACTTAGCAGCAGGAGCTCTAGAGAGAGGGCTCAGTACAGCTCTGGTGCAAGGGCTTAGCTGCTCTGTGGCATGTCGTCCAGGAGTCGAGCCCATGTCCTCTGCATTGGCAGGCTGCTGCTTGACCACTGGACCACCAGGGAAGCAGCCCCCCTGGCGCTTTGAGTGCCACAAGTCTCTTCACTGAGTGTGACCATGGTGTGCTTGTTCAGCTCTCCTGTGGGCACACCCAGTGCTCTAATACGAAGGGGAAGGATGTCCTTTAGGAACTCGGGCTATTTGGGAAGATGTGCAGATAAACAAAGAACTACATCAGAGGTTTTAACTTACTGATGGGGTTTTGACGCCTTAAAATAAATTCTACCAGAGGAGGGGACGTGTGCCTGGAACTGTTGCAGGACAGAGGTGCAGAGGGGAGTGGAGCTTCANCTGGGGGTTCGCACAGAGTCAGACACGACTGACTTAAGTCAGACATGACTTAGCAGCAGGAGCTCTAGAGAGAGGGCTCAGTACAGCTCTGGTGCAAGGGCTTAGCTGCTCTGTGGCATGTCGTCCAGGAGTCGAGCCCATGTCCTCTGCATTGGCAGGCTGCTGCTTGACCACTGGACCACCAGGGAAGCAGCCCCCCTGGCGCTTTGAGTGCCACAAGTCTCTTCACTGAGTGTGACCATGGTGTGCTTGTTCAGCTCTCCTGTGGGCACACCCAGTGCTCTAATACGAAGGGGAAGGATGTCCTTTAGGAACTCGGGCTATTTGGGAAGATGTGCAGATAAACAAAGAACTACATCAGAGGTTTTAACTTACTGATGGGGTTTTGACGCCTTAAAATAAATTCTACCAGAGGAGGGGACGTGTGCCTGGAACTGTTGCAGGACAGAGGTGCAGAGGGGAGTGGAGCTTCAGGCTTGGCAGTCAGACAAGGGACAGTCAGCTGAGTGACCTAAGGTAAGGCGCTTGACCTCTCTGAGTCTTTGCCATGAGTACTTTCTTATGGTTGTTGTAACATTAAATAGTTGCATGGTAAGAGCTCACTGTTGTTATGCTCAATAAATACATAAATACGTATTAAGTATTTTTTTTCTGTACATAGTAGGCCTCATAAATATAAGCATATAATCTCTGCCACGTCAGTTGCTCAGTGGAAACTTGCAATGAAAAATCCTTGGAACGTTCCAGACAGGAAGGAAATAAGGGAGGAACCACATCTCACAGTCTCCTTTTATCTCTTAAGACCAAATCCTGAAGGTCTCCTGGGATGCCTCATGCCCAATTTTGCCTTCTTAAAAAAAAAAAATAATCGCTATTTACTTTTGGCTGCATCAGGCCTTTGTCGTGGTGCACAGGCTTCTGTCCAGTTGCAGCATGCAGGCTGTTTAGTTGAGGTGCGCAGGCTTAGTCATCCCCGGCACGTGGGCCCTTAGTTCCCCAACCAGGAGTTGAACCCTGCCTTGGAAGGCTGGTTCTTAACCATTAGGCCACCAGGGGAGTCCCAGTTTTGCCTTCACACAATGGTCCTCGCTGTTGGCACTGACACCTCACTCCCACGTGTGCTGTTATCCCGTTCGTGCCTTCTCTGCCCCATGCAATTGCAGAGTCTCTGCCTCTCATTCTTGCGTCCCCTGTGGTTAAATGGAAACACACTGAATACCAGTCGCAGAACCAGGTGCTATAAAGGAGGGATGCATGCTCTCGTTGCCAAGATGGTCAAGCTTTCACACGATGGATGGTCTTGGAAGAGTTTCCCAGACGTTAGCCTTTTACACCCAAACTTGAATTTTTAACACGGATGGGTTACTGCACATTTTGTTCAGCAAGATTTTTCATTTCATTTTTTAAATGTTTTTGGCTACACTGTGCAACACGTGGGATCTTAGTTTCCTGACCAGGGATAGAACGCACACCCCCTGCGTTGGAAGGGCGGAGGCTTGACTGGTCTCCAGAGAAGTCCCTCAGCAAGAGTTTTTTAATGAACTCTGTCTTGATATATGAGTAGTCTTCGTCATGAGTTAACTTAATCCTTGGCTCTTTCACAGGGAATAAAGAGTTATGATGATACCCCACCCTCTTCGGAAAGCTGGACAGAACCTTAGGCATCTCGCATAGCTGGGGCAGTTCTGACCAGGCCACCACAGGGTGGATAAAACGCAGTTTGCCCTTTTCCTTTCCTGTGTATGCCTGGGGTAGAGAGTCCTCTAGCCAAGATTCTGGACCCGTCAAGCTGGAATAATACTGTAAAGTTTTGGTTGAAGCCGTAGTGAAGTGAGCTAAAGGAAAGACTAGCTTCTTTGCTGTGTAATAGCTTGGAGAGCGTTCTTAGTTCTCCTGGGGGACTGGTGGTTAAAACACATTCCGTGTCGACCTGAACCACCCAAACAGTCGTCTTGAGAAGAAACAAGGCAGTGTTATTTTTGCTTTTGTTTTTCCTCCTTTCTCTGGAAAATCGGCCAAACCCCCACAGATTGGTTGGAAAGTGGGCTTGACATCAGCGTGTGAAAATCTACTCTTCTGGATTCAAAGAGTGGGATTCCCATTTCTGACAGGCAGCATAGCCCTGCTACATTTCTGCCCCCCCCACCCCTTTTTTAAAGAAGTTTGCTCCTCCTAAGGCAGCCAACTATTCAGGAAACTTAATCACAGGTTCTTCTTCCATTCAGACTTAATCTGGTCTTTCAGAGGCCCTCGCCCTCCCCTTCAGAGGCTGCCAGCGCCTGACCTGGGGCCACGGAGGTCTTCCTCTGGGCCTTGGAAGACTGAGAGGCCAGGAGCAAGTCTGATTCTCTGGTTTAGGGGGTTGGGTTTTGCCTCTTAATCTCCAGTCGTGAACTGTAAGGGAGAGGTGGCATCAGAGACCGCACTGCAGCCAGAAGCTTCTAATGGCTTCAGCCAAAAAAAAAAAAAATATATATATATATGAAAATGACCCAACACAACAGAAATGTGTTTAACTGAGATTGTTCATTTTATGGACAGTTGTTCCTTTTCAGGCACTTGAATCACCCTCACGAATTCCTTCTTTTTTTTTTTTTTTTCCCCTTTTTCTGTCTTCAGTTGTCTGATGTGTTCAGTGACAGTGGAAGGGCCTTGAGAAGACTTTCTTCACGTAAATTAGTGCCTGCATCTCTCCTCATACTTCTCTCATTTTCTTGAGAATGAAAAGACAAAAAGCCCACAAGAGGAGAAGCAGGGTTCTCAGAAGTGCTGCAATGGCGGCAGCGTTGGTGGCGGAGGAACAAAGTGGCGAGGCCCTGGCACGCCGATTAGGAGCGGTCGCTTGCTCACCAGCTGGGTGGCCATAGAAGGTGTCTGGAGAACTGCAGATTTATGTCTGTTGATTTGAATTCAGAGGAGTTTTTGGAATTTTTATTTTTTTTCTTTTCATTTCGTGTTGACTCTTTTCCACTTGGCTGAGGACAAACCCAGATAAAAGTCTTGGCCTACTGAAAAGGCCATTCAAATCTTGTCCTTTTGTTTTTTAGCACAGCACATTTTATATCCGCAAAACGTGGTGAAGACAGAGCCATTGATAAAAGCAGATTGCGAAAGTCTGACTTGCGAGTGTTTACCCTGGAAGAGATCTCCCGTGCCTCTTCAACTTTGCCCTTTCACACAGGATATGGTTCCGAGACAGCGTTTCGCAGGATAGGGTTCCCTGATAAAGTTTTGGACCTGACCCCTCTTGCGTTTGTACATCTAGCCCCACGAACCTCTCACCTGTTTCAGGAGATCACTTTAAGCGGAACGACACCTTCTCTGAGGCTCTGAGCACTTTCTCAGCGAAACCACATGAGACAGACGTGGGGAGTGGGCTGAGCACACACACGTGTCCACCGGCCTGGGGGCCTGACCTCCGTGAATACCCAGTGAAACCAACAGACACAGTGTCCTTTGGAAGCGTTTTTTCTCAGAACTTCCGTAGAGCACGTCAAGCCAGTCAATAGCTGCCAGAGACGAAGACCAAGCTCCCCACCCCTCTCCTTGTCCCCAGGCCTTCATGGCTGTCACCGAGAGTAGAAAGGCCTTCAGCCTGGGAGCNCACAGTGTCCTTTGGAAGCGTTTTTTCTCAGAACTTCCGTAGAGCACGTCAAGCCAGTCAATAGCTGCCAGAGACGAAGACCAAGCTCCCCACCCCTCTCCTTGTCCCCAGGCCTTCATGGCTGTCACCGAGAGTAGAAAGGCCTTCAGCCTGGGAGCTGGGAGACCGGCCTTAGATGAGCCAGGGGCACATCCCAAAGCCTGTCTTCCTTCAGCCGGCAGGAATGGGAGTTGATTCTCCTACTGTCTCTTCCCCCATGTCCCATGTGATTTCTGGGGCTGGAGAGCGCAGGTGTGCAAGGGACTCTCTGAGATGTCCTCTTAGAGCCTGTGGAGGCTGCTGACTCCCGTGCCTCTTACAGCTTCTACCCAAATGAAGGGGCATACTCAGATTCCCCTGCTTAGATTAGATTCTGTAAACAACAGATAGGTCCACTCTTCTTGGTGGCTGGAGTTGCTCTGCTGGGAAAGGGCGTTTGGGACCAAGGTTTTAGAGATCTTTCTTCTAGGAGGTGAACACTTTTGTACTGAGATGTTGCTTAAAGCTGGTCGTTGTTTAGTCCCTAAGTCGTGTCTGACTCTTTGCAGCCTCATGGACTGCAGCCCACCAGGCTCCTGTATCCATGGGGTTTCCTAGGAAAGAGTACCAGAGTGAGTTGCCATTTCCTTCTCCAGGAGATCTTCCCGACCCAGGGACTGAAGCTGCATCTGCTGCACTGGCAGGCGGGTTCTCTACCGCTGAGCCATCAGGGAAGCCCTTTAGGCTGGTCCTTGCCATTTTATCACTCCTGGCTGTGTTTTTCTTTCCACAGCCGCGGGTTTTCTCTGGCCGTCTCTCCGCTAGGCCCACAGCTCAGACTAGCGCTTAAAAAGGCAAGTTCAGGAAGTGCTGTTCGCTGTTTCTTCTTTCCCTCCTTTCCCCCTTGTTGAGCCACACAGAACTGCCAGGTTTTATGTTCCACTGGGCAGCTGCTACTGGTCTGATGTTTTCTCTCTCCTTCCTCCTCCTCCTCCTGTGCCCCCTCCCCCAGACAC
>SJYW01024212.1:0-12513 GCA_006410735.1 Raphicerus campestris
CTGCCCCCACTGCTCGCCTTCTTGGCCCGGGTGACAGGGCTGGGGTGGGTGGGGAAGGGGAGGAAAGCATTCCTATGCCCCGACACCTGAGCTGAGCTATGCGGAGTGACTGGCCTTCTCACCCTGACCTAGTCGTGCGCTAGAACCCTGGAGACTTCAGTGAGGTAGGTGGTATCAGCCCCATTCACAGGTGGGCAAACTGAGGCAGAATGAAACGCAGCAGCTCGCTTTTAATAACAGCATACAAAATCTGGAGGAGCCCCAAAGGAGTCCCCGTTTCCCGGAGCGCGGAGCAAACCCTTGGCGCGTGAAGGACAGAAACGGACAGGAACATGAGCCCCTCCTCCTTCCCCCTCTACTCCCCCAGGGGGGTTGCTACTCACNAAACCCTTGGCGCGTGAAGGACAGAAACGGACAGGAACATGAGCCCCTCCTCCTTCCCCCTCTACTCCCCCAGGGGGGTTGCTACTCACACACCAGGGACCCTTCGGATACCCCTGAGGGCAGGCACAGAGCAGCAGAGACCCAGCTGCCGGCTTATCCCGTGGGAAATGGCAAGAGCGACGTTTCTGCTCCGGGGAGGCTCCTGGTTCTGAGAGGAGCACGGTGTGTCCCCGCAGATGGAAACCTTCCATCCAAGCTGGAAGGAGGCCTGACCAGCCCCGGGCCACGGGGAAGCCAATGCCTCTTTGCCTCCGTGACTGGCCTGAGAGGTGGGACCTGCACACCCAGTCAAAGAAAATGAGCTCCAGGAAAGCAGGGAAGACGAGACGCTCCAGCCCCTGCCCTGGCCCCAGAGGACAGAGGCTCTGCCTGGAACCTTTCTGGGAGGACGTCGACCCCACAGCGCGTCATCCACCCTTCCGGCGGGAGACCCCACCCTTCTCCTGTCTGGGTACGAGCCCTCCCTCCTGCCCTCAGGATCCCAATCCTGCGGATCACGCCAGCCAAGGTGCAGACAGGTCGTCTCCGGGTTGGAGGTGTGTGTATGTGGGTGATGCTCTTTGGCTGGAAGCAAAGGCCATTCTGGCGGGATGAGGGCCGGTCTGGAGCCAGGCACGGGTGAGGTACTCCCAGCCCAGGGCAGAGCCAGCACGGCCGTGCTCCCTGTGGAAACCCATCTAAAGACGACGGCGGGCAGGCCGGGAGGACAGACGATGGGGCTGACTCATCGGGTCAGTGTCACTACATCTTAAACCGGTTTTCCTTGAGCGCTGGCATGCGGNCTCAGAAGAACGGCTTACTGCCCAGTGACCAAATGCCTCTACGTGTGTTGAGATCAAGTGTCAGAAGTACCCCGGGGAGGGTTTAAGACTGAGAAAGCTCGGCTCCTGAGTCCGTCCTGGGGTGGCGGGGGGCCCGCAGCTCCCTGTCCACTGGGGCCGGACGCCTGGGCTGTGCTCCTGTCGTCCGGCCCGCTGTCCAGTCTCGGGCAGCTCACCTGGCCTCCCTGTGGCCGCCTCCTCGTCTCCAAGACGGGGGTGATGATAGCTCCTACATATCTGGCATAGTGCCTGCATGCCAGGGACTCCTCAACGCTGGGTCTGAAACAGCCAAACCATGCTGTGCGTCTGCTCATGTGCTTTACAAGTGAGGTGTGATCACTAACCCCTGGCCCTCATTTCTAAGACTCAAAGCACGCATACAGCCTCCCTGCAGTTGGCCCTCAGTTACCCTACGAGGCGTCTTAACAGGGGAGCCTGTTCCTGGCCCCAGTGGGAGGCCCCTCCTCCGGCTCCTCACTGCTGGCGACAAGGAGGGCCCTGCACTTGCACGCGTGCTGAGCAGCCTCACCCCCGGGAGATGAGTCAGGACTGCGTTTCTCCCAAGGTTGGGGCCCAGAGCCTTTAGACCCCAGAAAACCAGGAAGGAAAGGAGCCCAGGGAACACTCAACCCCCGTCTCAGGACCCTGGCCGGGCTCCCGGCTCCCTGAAGCTCTGCTCCAGCGCTCTGGGGCTGGAAGACGCAGCTTTGGGACGTCAGATGGTCAAACCATGCGAGGAGCTGAGATGTAGCCGAACATGGTTGAGCCGGGCGCTATCAGAGGAGGCGAGAATGCTCACCCTGACCCCACTGCTCGCCTTCTTGGCCCGGGTGACAGGGCTGGGGTGGGTGGGGAAGGGGAGGAAAGCATTCCTATGCCCCGACACCTGAGCTGAGCTATGCGGAGTGACTGGCCTTCTCACCCTGACCTAGTCGTGCGCTAGAACCCTGGAGACTTCAGTGAGGTAGGTGGTATCAGCCCCATTCACAGGTGGGCAAACTGAGGCAGAATGAAACGCAGCAGCTCGCTTTTAATAACAGCATACAAAATCTGGAGGAGCCCCAAAGGAGTCCCCGTTTCCCGGAGCGCGGAGCAAACCCTTGGCGCGTGAAGGACAGAAACGGACAGGAACATGAGCCCCTCCTCCTTCCCCCTCTACTCCCCCAGGGGGGTTGCTACTCACACACCAGGGACCCTTCGGATACCCCTGAGGGCAGGCACAGAGCAGCAGAGACCCAGCTGCCGGCTTATCCCGTGGGAAATGGCAAGAGC
This sequence comes from Raphicerus campestris, assembly GCA_006410735.1. Lineage (NCBI taxonomy): Eukaryota > Metazoa > Chordata > Mammalia > Artiodactyla > Bovidae > Raphicerus > Raphicerus campestris. Next base: position 2,538 of record SJYW01024212.1, read on the forward strand.
GACGTTTCTGCTCCGGGGAGGCTCCTGGTTCTGAGAGGAGCACGGTGTGTCCCCGCAGATGGAAACCTTCCATCCAAGCTGGAAGGAGGCCTGACCAGCCCCGGGCCACGGGGAAGCCAATGCCTCTTTGCCTCCGTGACTGGCCTGAGAGGTGGGACCTGCACACCCAGTCAAAGAAAATGAGCTCCTGGAAAGCAGGGAAGACGAGACGCTCCAGCCCCTGCCCTGGCCCCAGAGGACAGAGGCTCTGCCTGGAACCTTTCTGGGAGGATGTCGACCTCACAGCGCGTCATCCACCCTTCCGGCGGGAGACCCCACCCTTCTCCTGTCTGGGTACGAGCCCTCCCTCCTGCCCTCAGGATCCCAATCCTGCGGATCACGCCAGCCAAGGTGCAGACAGGTCGTCTCCGGGTTGGAGGTGTGTGTATGTGGGTGATGCTCTTTGGCTGGAAGCAAAGGCCATTCTGGCGGGATGAGGGCCGGTCTGGAGCCAGGCACGGGTGAGGTACTCCCAGCCCAGGGCAGAGCCAGCACGGCCGTGCTCCCTGTGGAAACCCATCTAAAGACGACGGCGGGCAGGCCGGGAGGACAGACGATGGGGCTGACTCATCGGGTCAGTGTCACTACATCTTAAACCGGTTTTCCTTGAGCGCTGGCATGCGGCGCAGCTCCAGCCAGGGGGTCTCCCTGCTGTCTGCTGGGAGGTAAGCGTCGGGTCCGCAGGCTGGCCGCTGGCCGCTCCCTCGCTCTCTTGCGGCCTACTGGCGGGTGTGCTCCTCGGGGTGCAGAGGATTCCCCCAGAGACAGGCTGAGGGTGGTGGGTGGGCGGGCGCGGGGGCCGGAGCAGGGCCAGCAGGGATGTGGAGGAGGCACTTCAGTTTGGGCTGGTGTTCGTGGAGTCGGCCCTGGCCCCGGGAGGCGAGCGGCCCCGCCTGGCTCCGGCTCCGGCGCTGGGCGGTCCCAGAAGACCCCAGTGGTGGTGGGCAGGTAGGCACTTGGCAGTACCCCAGGACTGGGCAGGGCTGGGGGCTCCGCGCGGGCTCCGCACACGGCTAGGTCATCAGGATGGGCTTCTGCCGAACTTCCAGGATGTCTAGGGCGGCAGGAGGGGGCATGGAGGAGACAGGGAAGGGTGACCCTCCTATGCTCGCAGAGGAGCACGGGACCGTCCTGGGGCTCCATCTGTGAGGGAAGCCCCCAAGGCGCTCTTCCAGCCCTCGGGGACCCGCGGGGCTGGGCTCACCCTCCTTCCGGACAGGAACGGGCAACGAGCGCACCTGGGGCGGCTGCACCACGAGGCAAGGGCTTGGGGCTCGGGGCTCACACAGGCAGCCTGACTCCAGAGCCGCGGCCCCACGGGCCCCCCAGCACGAGCCCCGCCTGCCCCTCGAGTGGCATCGCGTGCGGAGGGCCTGAAGCCCCTCCAGGGGGCAGGCGTGGGCGCCCGAGCACTGCCCACAGGAGTCCCTTTCAGGGGCCATGGCTCCCCCAGAGGCCCCACCCCAAAGTCAGAGTTACCTGTTAAAATCCGATGCAGCGGCAAAGTGACGTAGGTTAGGTGTGCATAGAGAAGGAAGTTCCCGTCTGCTCTGTTCAGCTTCAGCCAGGACCCGACCAGGGAGCGCCCCGTGCCCGACAGGGAGCGAGACCGCAGGTTGGTGGCGTTGTGCAGGTCGGCTGCAGCGGAGACGGCACATCAGGCCCGGGCCGCAGGAGCGGAGCATGACTCCCACCCAGGAGACCCCTCCCCAGCCCAGCTCAACCCTGACCTGACCGACCCTCCTCCTGACTGCCCTCCTGTGGCGCCTAGCCCCCTCTGCTTTCCAGCCTGGTCCCCCCTCAGGGCTCTCCCTGATGCCCCCACTCCGGTCCTGCAGCACCGCCCCTGCGGGCCCAGGCCTGTCACTGTGCCGGAACCCGTGGCTGCCCCGCTCCGGTCCTCTCCCTGGAGGGGCGTGGGGGTACAGCTGGGATGACCTGGCACCATCACCCAGCCAGTGGGCACTATGGACGCTTTCCTGCTGGTCTGGAAGGAGCCCAGGAGGGTGGGCTGCCCAAGCCCACTCGAGAGCAGCTCAAGGCCTGGGCTGGGGTCTGCATCCCCAGCCAGGGTCTCGTTCAACAGGCCCTCTGCCTTGGTCCTGCTAATCAGGACCCTCTAAGCTCTTCCAACGGCTTCCTGCCACCCCTCTGATAAACACGGCCCTGCCCTTACCACTCCCACGGCAGGGACCACGCGGGGCAGAGAGGGGAGCAGGGAGGCCTGAGGACCGAGCGGGTGCAATCGAGGACCACGGAGACGCCCAGGCGGAGATGCCCAGGAGGCCGCTGGACAGACGGGCCTGGGCTTGGGGAGGAGGGCAGGTGAGCCCCGAGGGACAGCCCACTGGAGGCGGCAGGGCCACAGGGCACCTCGCAGAGGGAGGGAACAGCACACGCTCGTGCCCAGAGCCCTCCCCTCGCAGCCCCTGAAATCAGGTGCCAACTGCCGGCCACGCTGAGCCGGGGCTGGGAGCTCCCCTCGGTGGCCGTCTGCTGTCTGTCCACAGCTCCACCCCCGCAAAGGACGGGCTGGCACACGGTCCCCTGGCTCTCTGAATGTGCAGAAGGGAGTGAGGAGGTCCCACGGGCCAGGGGGCAGGGGGGAGCAGCAGGGTCACCTCCCCCGTCGTCCTCCCGGAAGAATTCCTCGCTGTCGTTGGCCGAGTGAGACTTCTTCATCTCTGCAATCCGGTTCCGGGGCCCCTTCCTCTTGAGGGATGGGGAGAAGAAGGCGGGCCGGTTGTTCCGCTCAGGGGTTGGGGGTGTGCTGAAGGAGGTCACCTGGGAACAAGGAGCTTGTCACCAGGGTGGCCTGCTGACCTGGGGGGNCACAGCGCGTCATCCACCCTTCCGGCGGGAGACCCCACCCTTCTCCTGTCTGGGTACGAGCCCTCCCTCCTGCCCTCAGGATCCCAATCCTGCGGATCACGCCAGCCAAGGTGCAGACAGGTCGTCTCCGGGTTGGAGGTGTGTGTATGTGGGTGATGCTCTTTGGCTGGAAGCAAAGGCCATTCTGGCGGGATGAGGGCCGGTCTGGAGCCAGGCACGGGTGAGGTACTCCCAGCCCAGGGCAGAGCCAGCACGGCCGTGCTCCCTGTGGAAACCCATCTAAAGACGACGGCGGGCAGGCCGGGAGGACAGACGATGGGGCTGACTCATCGGGTCAGTGTCACTACATCTTAAACCGGTTTTCCTTGAGCGCTGGCATGCGGCGCAGCTCCAGCCAGGGGGTCTCCCTGCTGTCTGCTGGGAGGTAAGCGTCGGGTCCGCAGGCTGGCTGCTGGCCGCTCCCTCGCTCTCTTGTGGCCTACTGGCGGGTGTGCTCCTCGGGGTGCAGAGGATTCCCCCAGAGACAGGCTGAGGGTGGTGGGTGGGCGGGCGCGGGGGCCGGAGCAGGGCCAGCAGGGATGTGGAGGAGGCACTTCAGTTTGGGCTGGTGTTCGTGGAGTCGGCCCTGGCCCCGGGAGGCGAGCGGCCCCGCCTGGCTCCGGCTCCGGCGCTGGGCGGTCCCAGAAGACCCCAGTGGTGGTGGGCAGGTAGGCACTTGGCAGTACCCCAGGACTGGGCAGGGCTGGGGGCTCCGCGCGGGCTCCGCACACGGCTAGGTCATCAGGATGGGCTTCTGCCGAACTTCCAGGATGTCTAGGGCGGCAGGAGGGGGCATGGAGGAGACAGGGAAGGGTGACCCTCCTATGCTCGCAGAGGAGCACGGGACCGTCCTGGGGCTCCATCTGTGAGGGAAGCCCCCAAGGCGCTCTTCCAGCCCTCGGGGACCCGCGGGGCTGGGCTCACCCTCCTTCCGGACAGGAACGGGCAACGAGCGCACCTGGGGCGGCTGCACCACGAGGCAAGGGCTTGGGGCTCGGGGCTCACACAGGCAGCCTGACTCCAGAGCCGCGGCCCCACGGGCCCCCCAGCACGAGCCCCGCCTGCCCCTCGAGTGGCATCGCGTGCGGAGGGCCTGAAGCCCCTCCAGGGGGCAGGCGTGGGCGCCCGAGCACTGCCCACAGGAGTCCCTTTCAGGGGCCATGGCTCCCCCAGAGGCCCCACCCCAAAGTCAGAGTTACCTGTTAAAATCCGATGCAGCGGCAAAGTGACGTAGGTTAGGTGTGCATAGAGAAGGAAGTTCCCGTCTGCTCTGTTCAGCTTCAGCCAGGACCCGACCAGGGAGCGCCCCGTGCCCGACAGGGAGCGAGACCGCAGGTTGGTGGCGTTGTGCAGGTCGGCTGCAGCGGAGACGGCACATCAGGCCCGGGCCGCAGGAGCGGAGCATGACTCCCACCCAGGAGACCCCTCCCCAGCCCAGCTCAACCCTGACCTGACCGACCCTCCTCCTGACTGCCCTCCTGTGGCGCCTAGCCCCCTCTGCTTTCCAGCCTGGTCCCCCCTCAGGGCTCTCCCTGATGCCCCCACTCCGGTCCTGCAGCACCGCCCCTGCGGGCCCAGGCCTGTCACTGTGCCGGAACCCGTGGCTGCCCCGCTCCGGTCCTCTCCCTGGAGGGGCGTGGGGGTACAGCTGGGATGACCTGGCACCATCACCCAGCCAGTGGGCACTATGGACGCTTTCCCGCTGGTCTGGAAGGAGCCCAGGAGGGTGGGCTGCCCAAGCCCACTCGAGAGCAGCTCAAGGCCTGGGCTGGGGTCTGCATCCCCAGCCAGGGTCTCGTTCAACAGGCCCTCTGCCTTGGTCCTGCTAATCAGGACCCTCTAAGCTCTTCCAACGGCTTCCTGCCACCCCTCTGATAAACACGGCCCTGCCCTTACCACTCCCACGGCAGGGACCACGCGGGGCAGAGAGGGGAGCAGGGAGGCCTGAGGACCGAGCGGGTGCAATCGAGGACCACGGAGACGCCCAGGCGGAGATGCCCAGGAGGCCGCTGGACAGACGGGCCTGGGCTTGGGGAGGAGGGCAGGTGAGCCCCGAGGGACAGCCCACTGGAGGCGGCAGGGCCACAGGGCACCTCGCAGAGGGAGGGAACAGCACACGCTCGTGCCCAGAGCCCTCCCCTCGCAGCCCCTGAAATCAGGTGCCAACTGCCGGCCACGCTGAGCCGGGGCTGGGAGCTCCCCTCGGTGGCCGTCTGCTGTCTGTCCACAGCTCCACCCCCGCAAAGGACGGGCTGGCACACGGTCCCCTGGCTCTCTGAATGTGCAGAAGGGAGTGAGGAGGTCCCACGGGCCAGGGGGCAGGGGGGAGCAGCAGGGTCACCTCCCCCGTCGTCCTCCCGGAAGAATTCCTCGCTGTCGTTGGCCGAGTGAGACTTCTTCATCTCTGCAATCCGGTTCCGGGGCCCCTTCCTCTTGAGGGATGGGGAGAAGAAGGCGGGCCGGTTGTTCCGCTCAGGGGTTGGGGGTGTGCTGAAGGAGGTCACCTGGGAACAAGGAGCTTGTCACCAGGGTGGCCCGCTGACCTGGGGGGGCCCGGCGCCCACCCGTCTCCCGCCCGCAGAGCGCAGATGATCTGGGGCTCGGCGGGCGCTGGCCACCAGCTCCACCCCGGGAAGAACCCAGCTGCCCTCCTGGGGCCTCAACCACTGGCCAGGGGTCATCCGAGCACAGGGCAAGCCTGGCTGCTGACGCGGGTCGAGCACCCTCTAGGCGCCGAATCCACCAAACCTTCCCGACCACCCTCGACCTGAGAACCAGCTGAAGCAGGACAGCCACCCTGGCGGGGGCAAGGTCACCCAGCAGACAGCGGCCACGCTGGGGCTGCACCCCAGGGCTTCTGCCCTAAGGCCATGCGCTTTCCTCTAATTTCTTCTCCTGGCTTTTATCCCCTGTCCCCTCTCTCCCCCAGCATCCTTCCACAGAAGTGCAGTGGTCAAACAGTCCACCCCTCCATCTCCCGCTCTCCTCTCTTCTAACCACACTGCCCATCACCAACCATTCTCCATACCCACTCAGGGGAGCACATGACTGGGGTCCCTGCCCTCAAGGAGCTCACAGTCTTCCAGTTGGGAGTGAGAGACCCAACAGTTGACAACCACAGACTGAATGTTGGTTGTTAAAGACAGAAAAAAAAAAAAGGAAGCACAAGATACAGGTGAGCACAGAGGCAAAAGGAATCAACAGCCTGGGAAATCACGAAAGGCTTCCCGGAGGAGACGCCGCTTGAGCTGGGTCTTGAAGGACGAGTAGGAGTTCGCTAGGTGAAGAAGGGGGGGAAGGGCGTTCCAGGCAGAGGGAACGTGGCCCATCTCCTCCCTCCTCCCCATGCAAACAAGAATCTGAGGAACACGGTGAGCTGGGACTGGAACTTCAGGAGCCCCGCCAGCCTCCTCGTCACGGCTCCGACGCCCACCCGAGTCCCGGCGGCCGCTGGGCTCTAGACGGTCCTCCCACAAGCCGGGGAAGGTTTTTAGAAGATAGAAACACAAACACCAGAAACCACAATACACAGAGTCTGCTTTTGTCATGCGCTGGTTACAAACGGGGGGCGCAAGCAGCATCGAGCACAGAGGCGGGGCGCCCGAGCAGCACTGGGAGGACCCTGGCAGGCCCCTCCCCTTGACCCTAGGCTACCCCTGCTGCTGTGGGCCAGGGGCTTTCCCAGGCACTGTCTCCACCCGCCACGGCCACCCTGGGAGAGAAAGAGCAGCACCCCCATTTGACAGATGGGAAGATGAAGGCCCGGACAGGTCCAGTAGCCTCTCTGTCGGCAAGCACACGGCCAGAGCTGGCACCCAGGTTTGTCCGGCCCGAGCCCAGCCCACTTCTTCACAAGGGCTGTCACGCACACATTTGTTAGCCTCAGTGGGCACCTGAGGACCAAGGGGGATTAGGCTCCTTATCGAAGAGACAAACCATCTCTGTTCCCAAGACAACAGAGGCCTCTGCCCAGAATCCTCACCCATCATCACAGAAGGAGAGCGTCTGCTGTTTCTGCTCTGCTTACAGAACACACTCACTGCAGGAAACTCAAAGGCGGTAGTGGGGAGAAAGAGATAACCAGAGAAAGAAAGTGCCACCTGACTGCCTGGAGGATGTGTGACGGTGCGCTTACAGACAAAGGCAGAGTGCGCGCGGCTCCCTGACCACGGGCGCACCAGCGGGGACGCAGGACCCACACGCTCAGGGGCCGCTTCTCCAGGCAGACGCCCCAGCCAGCCCCACCCCCGGCGGGGCCCCTGATGCCCCGGCTCCTGAGTCCCCAGCACTTCGGGAGGCGGGTGTGTGTTCACCCCATTTCCGGGTGAGCAAACTGAGGCTCAGAGAGGAGAGACCTGTCCCAGCTCACGCAAGCAACAGCGCCCGGACTGCGGCCCACCCCGCAGCCTCTCCTGGAGACGCCTGTCAGGGAGACCCCCGGTCTCCTCTGGAGCCCCCAGCGCAGACAACGCAGCCGACGGGCTGGGTGTTTTCTTCTGCCGGAGCCTTGTCCCCGCCTAGCACCCCAGAGGCTCTGGGAATAAGGCTGCACTGAGCTCAGCTTCCCGGCCCCCGGGGAGGGACAGCGGCCTAGAAAGGGCCCAGAGGCTCAGTGCTGTTGCGAGAGCCACATGACAGGGGGCAGCGCAAGGAACCCCGGCTGGGCCTGGGGCTGCCCAGCTCTGCAGACAGGAAGGCTCGGACCCGCCCACGGCTGCGGCGGCCACCAGCAGTTCCAGTGCCCAGCATCTGGTTAGCAAGCAGCCCTGGCAGAGACCAGCCAGGGGGCCACAGGATCTTGAGGCTCCGGCCGACCCTCCTGGAGCTCATCCATCATTGCCCCCATCTCACCCCCTGGAAAGGCCACTTGAGTGCCCACCCTCGCCCAGCAGGTCCACCAAGGCAGGCGCTGGGACCCCGCCGGGTGAGCCCCGCCGCCGTGGCAGCTCGGGGCCCAGGCGCTAACCTGCTGTGTGACCCTGGGCCAGTCACCTGCCCTCTCTGAACCTCGGCCTCCTCCCCAGAAGGGTGGGGACCATGACACCTACCTTACCGGGGGTGGGGGGCAGGAAGGACTAGGGAGGTGGTGGGAGGCGGGTCTCAGGGAGGGGCAGAGGCCCTCCCCGAGCTGCGCAGCCTTACCCGCTCGTGCATGGGTGAAGCCGGGCTAGAGTCCTCTTCAGTCCCACAGGGGGACGTGTCACCTGTGGACACACGGCTGACCGCCATCTCGGCATGGCCCTTGCCCTGGGGCCCCTTCATGCGCACAAACTCCATGTTGCTGTACTTGTAGAAGCCGAAGGACATCTTCTGGGCCATGCGGGCTGCAACGCTCACCTGTGGGCAGGCGGGCGGGGGCACAGAGTCAGGCAGGCGGAGATGCCCGCTCCCTGGGGGCTCCAGCAGCCAGGGGGAGCTCCCTCAAGAAGCCCCTGAGGGCCGCCAGCCCCACTCTGGGGAGACCCAGCCCTGGCTGACCCGGGCTTGCCCACAAGGCAGGGTGGTGCCGGGACCCTCGCATCCCTGTCTGACACCCTAGATGGTGGGACCAAGGCCGCCTCCCCATCTCTCGCCCCGGGATCCAGAGAGGACACCCCGGGGCAGTGTTCAGCAGCAGGAGGGCGCTTGTCCACCTGGACCCTTCTCTCGGTCCCGTCTGTCTGGGACCAATGATCCCAGGAGGGTATTCCCGGGAAAAGCACCATATGACCCAGGCCCCAGCTGCCTAGGAGGGGCACTGGGGCACCGCAGGAGCTCTAGGGGGGCCAAGTACAGCAGAGCTGGGCGAGGTCAGAGGGGGCTGTGGGGTGGCCACGCCCTGGACCCGGCCCACCCTGCACTCACGCGGTTGTCATACACCTTCTTGAGCGCCTCGTAGCGGATGGAGCCCTGAAAGATGACCCCCTGGAATGTGTTGGTCTTGTCACTGGCCACCAGCTCCACGCAGACCATCTCCCCTTCCCCCACGGTCATGTCGCTAAACACCTGGGGAGGGGGGTGCAAAGCGGACATGGGGATGGCACCGGTCAGCTGCCCCCACCCCTGGCACGGCTCCCAGCTTCCCCCGCCCCCCTCCTTGACCCAGGGAGGGCTGCTTGGAAACTCCCCCTTTACAGGTGAGAACGCTGGGCCACAGATGTGAAGGCTTTTGCCCAAGGCCCCCAGGCCTGCCACCACTCCACAGGGACCCACACAGCAAGGAGGACAGCCCACCCGTGGGCAGGGGCAGCGTCTACAAGGGGCCGAGGTCATAAGTGACTCTGGGACTGGAAGAGGATGTGCCCCCACCCACCCAGGGTCCACTGGAGGGACACCAGAAAGTGTAACAGTTCACGGGGACTGTCTGGCTCACTGCCGTGTGTCTTCTACACCCTCAGCCATGGGTGCGCAGCCCACCCGCCCCAGCCCTGTCCCGGCCGTCAGGGCCTGTGAGTGGGCACCAGCTCAGAAGCCGCACAGACTGCCTGCCTGAAGGGGGGTGGGGGGGTGACAGCTGCAAGGGACTGGACAGCCAGCCCCCGCCAGAGTCACTGCCCGTGGTGTGGGGTCGGGGGCCGTGCGCAGGCTGAGCTCTGAGGTCGTCCAGACTCTGGCTTCAATCTCAGCTCTGCTGTGGACGAGCTGTGTGAGTCTGGAGAGGACACTCAGCCCCCTGACCTGAGATGCTCAAGACGCCAACCAAATCGAGAATCGACCTGCAGCCCACGCCCCACCCTTCATGAGTGCTCCAGGGCACCCCCACCCCCGGCCCTCACTGCGGGTGGTGGGGGGAACAGCTCCACTGCCCAGACCTTGACAGGAGGGTGGCTGGACAGGAGCTGGCAGGGTTGCCAGGGGGCGCAGCTGGCTTCCCAGCACCCTGCGTTTCCCAGTTGAGTGAGCTGCCGCGGGCCCCAGTTTTGTAACTTCTGGAGCCCCGCCCATCGCAGCATCCTAGGATCCAAGGTGTGGAGGCCTCATTTAGGGTTCAAGGGTGGTAATAACCATCCCTCCTGCCTGGGCAGCGATCTGCAGGACTTAATGACGCCTCCTCCCACGCGTGAGCTCTCTCATCTTTCAACCCTGA
>SJYW01024212.1:26103-37680 GCA_006410735.1 Raphicerus campestris
CCCCGTCCACCTCGTACCTCCAGACCCGTGGGGTGTCCTCCGCCGCGCAGCCTGCCTGCTGCCTTCCAGACACCGCAGACCCACCCCGGCGGGGCCTGTCGTGCGTGTGCTGGCTCACCCCTCCCTTCAAATGTCCTCTGTCCACCGTCATCCCCTCGCTCTGACCTACAACATTCCTGCCAGATGCCACCTCCTCCTCTCTGTGGGTCCCCAGCCACCCCATTTTTCCCACCATCACAGCACCAACCATTCCACGTGCCACTGGCCACCCCGTGGNAATAACTGTCTGTATATAAAGAACTCACAGCGTAGCAAGTTGCGAAGGAAGATGCGCAAGAACGCAGTAGATAAATGCGTAAAATACCCAAACAGGTAACTACCAGAAAGGAAACCGACCCAGCTGGCAAAATGCGGGAAAGTGTTAATCTCGCTAGCAATGTAAAAAATCACACTGAAAGAACAAGTTGTCATTTTTAAGAAGGCAAATTTACCTTTTATAAAAATACCAGGGGACTTCCCTGGTGGTCCAGTGGTTAAAAATCCACCTGTGAATGCAGGGGACATGGGGTCAGTCCCCGGTCCGGAACGAGGACTTCCACCTGCTGCGAGGGGAGCAAGCCCGCCTGCCACAGCTACTGAGGCTCGTGGGCCACAGCCCGTGTCTGCCACAGGAGGAACCTGTGCCCTGCAACTGCAGAGTGACCCCCGCCCACCGCAACAGGAAGAGCTCTCGCACAGCAACGGAGAGCGAAGAAACAGAAAGAAAAGAAAGAACAGTCACTTAGGGAAACTGGCAGATTTCATAAAGCTAAACATGCATTTACCGGCGATTCAGCCGTTTCCAGGTACTTGCCCAAGAGATGCGAAGCACGTACATGCAGAGACACCGGTACACAAACGTTCACAGATGCCGTGTTCCTAAATAAACCCAAGCTGGGAACCAGGAGGAGGCACACACAGAACGTGGCGTAGCCACTCGGTGGCCTGTCACTGGCGATGAGAACAGGCTACCGATCGGCACAGCACCAAGGATAAATCTCAGAAGCATCATGGCGAGCGAAGAAGTCAGACGTAGGAAAACAGCGGCAAACCGAGAGCCACATTCCCAGCACGCTCCAGCAAAGGCGAGCTGGAGGCAGACAGCCCACTGGCCGCCCCAAATGCGCTGTGCCATCAAAACGCACCCACTTCCTTACTTGACGTGGAGTTTATCTGACATAAACCGTACTCCGGTAAAGGCTTCCCTGGTGGCTCAGACAGTGAAGCGTCTGCCTACAACGCAGGAGACCCGAGTTCGATCCCTGGGACAGGAAGATCCCCTGGAGGAGGAAATGGCACCCCACTCCAGCACTCTTGTCTGGAAAATCCCATGGACCGAGGAGCCTGGTAGGCTACAGTCCATGGGGGTCACAAAGAGTTGGACATGACTGAGCGATTTCACTTTCACTTTCATACTCTGGTAAAGTTGAGAAAAAGCTATGATGACCAAAGCTGGCAAGAACACTTTGAACTGGGAGCTCTCGTGAGAGAACAAAAATTACTGTGTCCTTCGTGGAAGGCAAACGAGCATCTTCCCGCTTATGTGACTCTATCTTATGGCAAAGAAAAAAATGGGAATAAGGAAGTGCCTTATGCACAAAGACATTCCATATGTATTAATGGCAGCAAATAATATAGCAGTAGTCATAACAGTGAGGAGAAAAAGAAAATAATATTCAGTAATCACTCATGCTTAAATCTCGGTAGCGTGTGCTGTGTATACTAAAGCGAATCGCCATCACGCTTTTAGGGATGCTGTGAAGACGCGCAGACAAGACATTCACGACACGAAAGGCATGTGACACAGAGCAGACACTCACACCCTGACCACAGCTGCTACACCACACGGAGCCCCGGGCACACACACCAGACAGAGACACGTATGCCTGACGGAAACAGACACCCCTGACGGAGACAGGTACGCATGACGGAGACACGTACACTTGATGGAGACACGAACACGAAACACATACACTCGATGGAGACACGTACCCTGAATGGCAGGAGGGGCTGAAGCTCACAGGACATATGCTTGCTTTTTTTTTTTCACTTTTAATACTTTTAATAGTAAGATGATACCACTTTTGCCCATGAATGTATGACTTCTGATGAGTGTCAGAAAGCTCATTAAAGAGAGAGAGGGAGACGGGGGTGGAGAAGGGGCTCCCTGTGTTCAGAGGGAGCAGAAGAGGGAAGGAGAGGAGACAGTCCAAGTCCAGAACTAGGAAGGGTCAGGGTCAAGGTCAGGGTGAGGGCTCAGACCAGCAGAGGCGCAGCGCACTGTTAGGCTTTGCAGCCACACGACCTGGGCTCAGGTCCTGGCTCTCTGCTCCTCCCCATCTGAACCCCTGGGGACCCCAGAGAGTCCCTCTGTCAGAGGGGTCTAACCTGCCACTCTCCCAGAACCAGTGGTGAGGTCGAGGGTGGGGGGAGGGGCCATTATGGAAAGTCCTCTGCATGCTGTCAAGCTCTGTCCACATGTGTATTGGTGGGGGGGGGGGNCACCAGACGCTGATTCCAACAGAAACATTTCAGTCCTCTCTTACGTGGACAGACATGTTAACTGACAGATTTGTTCAACTCTACCACTGTTTGGTGGGCTTGTCTTTTGGTTTCCTGCAGAACTCTCTGACTTCATCTCTGCATCATTTCACTGATTCTGTCTTTAAATGTATCTGGAATCCAACTGCTTCCCACAAACCACTCTTCCAGCCAGGCCAAGCACCACCACTTCCTGCCTGGGTGGACTGTCCCAGCTTCCTAAATGGCCCCCAGACTTGAAACAGTTTTCGTCACTTTTCTGCTCAAAATCCTCCACGAGGCTTCCCTCCTCTCCTCCCCGGTTCTTACTTGCAGCACGCAGGACCTTCGAGGCACGTCAGTTCAGTTCAGTTCAGTTGCTCAGTTGTGTCCGACCCTTTGTGACCCCATGGACTGCAGCATGCCAGGCCTCCCTGTCCATCACCAACTCCCAGAGTCCTCCCAAACTCATGTCCATTGAGTCGGTGATGCCATCCAGCCACCTCATCCTCTGTCGTCCCCTTCTCCCGCCTTCAATCTTCCCTAGCATCAGGGTCTTTTCAAATGACCTTTTAATCACAGCAGGCAAACTCAGTTGTGGCACGTGGGATCCAGTTCCCTGACCAGGGAGGGCACTGGGAGAATGGACTCTTAGCCACTGGACCACCAGGGAAGTCGCTCCCTTAGCTCTTTACTCAAACGCCTACCTTCTCAGGGAGGCCTTCCCAAACCACTTGAACTACTACTACTGCCGTATAGCATCGTATCTATTTTATCTATTTGCTTTCAGTCTTTCCCAAGTACAGCAGCCAGAAACCTTTTTCTGTTAAGGTCCAGACGGAAAATCCTCTGCAGAGCATATGGTCCTGTCTCAACTACAAGACCACCCACAGCACTGCGTGAAGAAATGGGCGTGGCGATGTGCCAGGAAGTTCATTTACAACAACAGGCAGCAGGCTGGAGCTGGCCTGGGGCCCTCGAGGGCCGGCACCTGCCTTACTAGAACCCATCTGTCCTAACAGCACCTGCCCTCCCAGTGCTGTTCCCACTGTGCACTTAACTCCCAGAACAGTATTTGACTTGTAGGAAACAATGAATATTGGCTAATTAAGTGAGGCCGATGAACTGAGTGATCGATCAAGGAAAGCGAGGTGGTGCTGGTACACAGTCACGCTGATCAACAGAACAGAAGAGCGAGCACAAAACCAGAAGGGGAACACACAGTGACTTAGTTCACATGAAGATTCATCCTTTCAGTCAGCGGGAGAAGCCGGCTCTTCCACAGATGGTCTTGGAAAGACTGGCCAGCAGAGGGAAGAGAATGAGGCTGGGCCCCTGCTCAGACCCAAACCAATTTTGGAAAGAGAAAAACTTCTGATGCTAAAAGTAAAATTATACGAAAATGAAATAAACCATGCACGAGGTTTTTTTTTTAAATTCTCTCGGAAAGATGAGGCTGTCAAAGAATGATAGTAAAAAAAAAAAAAAAAAGGAATGACAGATAAATCAAACTACATAAAAAATTAATATAGAAAACAAAAAGCCCTACACACCATAAATAAAGGCAAAAACAAACACCACACTGGAAAAATTACCGGAGCTCTTAAATGAGGGTTAATTTTCCTAACAAGTTTCTTAACAAGTTTCCTGCGAGAGCAGACTAAACCGAACGGGATGGAAAGGCACAGGGAGATGTAAATGGCTTGTTAGAAATGTATTTATCTGCAGCGCGCGGGATCTTCGGTCCTCGTAGAGCGTGGGGTCTGAGGTCCCCGCTGTGGCGCGTGGGATCTTTAGCCGCAGCACAGGGGATCCCGTTTCCTGACCAGGGATCACAGGGCATTGACAGAGGGCACGCCTCAGGCGCCAGCGAGTGAGGGGGCCCCCGGTCATGGGCAGTTTCACAATCAGAAGGCTGATGGGCCCAAAGCCGGAAGTGGCTCTGCCTGGAGGCGGCGTCTGTGTAACTGAGGCTGAGCCTCCGTGGCCACTGAAATGGGGGCCACTTGGAATCTCTCATATACACTGTGGCGCAGCCTCCTCGGTTTCAACCCAGATGACTGAACACCTTGACACGTGCCGGAAACGTGTAGCGAGAGTGGCAGGAGAGACAGGGGCACCCTTTCCTGGGACTCCTTTCTGGGACGCCAACACCCCTGGCTTCCACACTGCTTTCTGTTTGTGCCTGGTTGTCCTATTTCTTGAACAAAAGCAACTTCCTCGTTAACTAAACTAGGGGCCACCCTCCCTCTCAAGGGACAAGAAAGCTACCCTCATCACCAAATGTTAACAGGAAAAAATATAAAAGAGGTACAGATTAAACCTGTAAGTGAAATAAAAGACTCAGCAGACCCTGAGACAGAGAACACTGAGCTTCTGGGCCCAACTAAAGGCAAACTGAAGCCTGCAGTGACCCCTTTCCGGATTTGGAAATTATCGGGGTTAAAAATGGTTTGGATTTTCAAAATCATGATTATAATCTCTTTGAATGACTTTTCCGATGTGTACTGCTGTATTTCTTTTCATATACATCTTTTTGTAGACTCATTCTCCAACGCTTAACTTCTAAGAGAGCGAAAAGGGTGATGTTAACCAGGATGCGACTGACTGGCGGTGCTCCCAGCAGCGCCGGGCAGTAAGCCAGCTGTCTGCTCCTTCCCTGGGCAGGCCTCTGCCCATCTCAGCTGGAAGGAGCTAACGATGGAAGGGCCATCACCCTCACCCCCTCTTAAGCGTAAAAGGAAAAAACACCTGGCGGGGGTGGGGGGCGGGAATCACAGGGACAGAATGAAGGGACAAAGTAGGTGATTAAACAGTCAGTCCCACCACGGGACTGTGAGTAGGAAAAAATATGGGAGGCCTCCGGAAGTTAATCATTGCTCGAGAAAGCACGCTCGCTCAACCACACAACCAAGCAGGCTTGCCTAGCAACCAAACCACGCGGCAGAAGTTCGAGGCGTGGCCCAGAGCAAGAAGCAGAGGCGGCCTGAGGCCTGCAGCCCGACCAGCGAGCTCAGTGCACTAACGGCCCCAGGGACATGCTCTCTGCACACGTGAACAACAGCCACTTGTGGACCCAGCTTGACCATGTCGGGACAAGGAAGCTCCCCCGCCCAGCCTGGAGGAGGAGCTGGTAAAGAAGCATGACGCCTCCGCAAGAAAGACAAAGAAGGTCTTCTCCCCCTCCCCACTCTTCCTTTGATTATAAAACTGTGGGGCTTCCCCAGTGGTTCAGATGGTAAAGAAGCCACCTGGAATGCGGGAGACCTGGGTTCCATCCCTGGGTCAGGAAGATCCCCTGGAGAAGGGAATGGCAACCCACTCCAGTATTCCTGCCTGGAGGACTCCAGGGACGTAGGAGCCTGGCGGGCCACAGTCCACGGGGTCACAGAGAGTCACACACTGAGCGACTTGACTTTCACAGAAAACTGCAGCCCGCTGAGTTCCAGGGTGTGGCTTTCTCACCCGCCCACTCGCAAGCCTCACGAGTGTCCTAGTCTAGTAAACCAGTTCTCATCAGCCACTCCGCTCTCGCTGAATTCTCCTCTCCACTGAGACACAGAGGACCACGGTCCTGAGTTCTTCGGAGCTCCATGAAGGGACACCTCTTGGTCTCAGGACAGCTGCGTCGGGAGGGCGGGGAGGGCAGGCAGAGCCCCTGAGCTGCAGCGGCCAGGGCGTCAGGGAGCGCACCTCGAAGAGGGGCTGGGGACCAGCACGCAAGGCCCTCCTGGAGAGCAGGCGGGACAGGGGAGGGGGCCACGGCCGGGAGGCCGGGACCGCACGTGGCCTCTGGCAGGGTGGAGCTTTGTGCGGACCCTCAGAGGACTAGGGGCCTGAAGGAGCTGAGATGGAGCCTCTCTGTTGTGGAGACAAGGAACGGGCGGAGGCATGACCCGCGCCTGTGGGTGCTGGGTGTGCAGCCTGCCCAAGGGCCCCGCAGGAGGCCTCCTGAGAGCTGCCTGGCTCGGGGGCGCCCAGCTCAGCCCGGCCCCTCCCGAAGGCTAGGAGGTCAGCTGGCCTCCCTGGGAAGAGTCCAGGGCAGCCCTCGGCCACTTCTGGCCCTGAGCAGCCAGGGCAGCATGAATAGGCTTCTGTGACCGTCAATAGGCCTTTCATCAACTCGTGGCTATCCGTGCTCCCTCCCCCAGGGCACAGAAGACAAAGAAGCTGCCCAGGGAGGCCCAGGGCTGCCCCAGTGAAGCTCTCGGATGAAGAGCTGGTCAGACGGGCCCATGTGAGCCACCCCACGGGCCAGGCCGGTCTGCTGCAGCCCCAGGGAAGCTCGGGATTTCAGTGATGCTCAGGAGCCTGACCAAGAGATCCATCACCTGCCTGGCTCCTTTCTTCTTCAGGCAAAGTCCAGCCTTCCTCCCCAAAGGAGCTAGGCCCTCCAGAGAACCCCTTCCAGAGGGCAGTGTGGTCTCCCACGCTCCAGCCGCCCCCACGCCTCGACCTTCTTCCCTGACTGAACACCCTACGCATCCCCAGCCACCCCTCCCCTCACCGTGGAGTCTCTTCCGGGGCCCAGCCCAACCTGGCTTATGCAGGTCAGCTCACCATCACCTCCGGGGGGCCCGTCCCTACCATGTGCATCCCCCACCATGCACCTCCCCTGACCCAGCTGAGCCACTTGACCGCACGTGATCTTCAAAAGGTCAAAAACTGTTTTCACTGTTACAAGTATTTATTAAAAAGTGCAATTCAAGGGTTAGCTGGGTAAGTGCATCATTGCAAATCACCTACAAAAGAAAGGGATAACAGATGCCCCCGCACCAACGAAAAAACCAAAATGCCAACAAAACAAGGTGGAAAACTTAGCGTGCTGAGGAATGGGCCCCAGAAGATGGGAGCGGAAGTCGCCAGATTTCTACCCACATGTTGTGCAAAAGGCGACGGTGAGCAGAGACGGGCAGCCGCCACCATAAGCGCTGGCTCTGGGTCCAGCTGCGGCTTCAGCATCAGGTCGTCACCAGGGAGGTGATGGGAGCATCCAATACGCGCATGTACACTAGAGGCGTCAAGTCACCAGAAGCTTGAAGCGCATGCATCTTGGCGGGTTCATGTGCTAACACTCAATTAAAGCACCTGTTAGTGTCTTCACTCCACTGAGGAGGAGGTGGAGGCTGCAGGTGTGACTCACCTGTCTGAGGTCACCCTGCTGGCAGGGGCAGGGCCAACCACAGCCCAGCGCTCAGCCACGCTCTCTGCCCTGGGTAGGGCCTCGTCACACTAACCACCCATGTGTGTCCCCCGCACCGTGAGCAGGCAGCTCGCTGGCAGAGTGGCCGAGCACCTGGCACAGGGCAGGGCCCAAACAGGGAGTCAGCCACGCTGAGCCAGTGACCGTGTGGCTGCAACACGACCCGGTTTCTGTTCACTCAGAGAGCACAGTGTCAGCCTCGAAGCCCAGCCCAAGCCACCGTCCCTTCTCACAACATACGAAGTGTTGCGAAACCCTTCAAAGGCTTCCACACCCTTGGGTTCCCTCACAGAGTGGCCTCGATCCCCAGTGGCCAGCTCCAGGTCAGGCTCAGCCCCCACCCTGACATGCTCCATGCTGGGCATCACCTGAGGCCCGGGTGCAGTGAGGAAGAAACCCGGACCTGACCTCAAGGTCACTTTCACAGGTGGGACTCGAGTTCCCACGGCCCCCACAGTTCCCAAAAGTAATCTTCTGGATTCTCTGAAGCAGCAGTGCGTGCAAACCCCACAGTCCTGTGGCCACCGTCACGGGACTGCGGCCAGCCCACTCCCTACTAACCGCTCCCAGATGGCTTCAAGCCTGCCTGCACGCTCATCAGGCCAAAACAGGAGCTCCCCGTTCAAACCCTACGTCGCCAGCACCTACGTGGCCTTAAGCCAACTCCTGACTCACTGCTTTGTCCAGCACATCAACCAGCCTCCAGGACAAGGAGGGGCCGTTCTCCTGAGTGACCTTCCGTGGACACCCACGCAAGGTGCCCAGCCCAGACAGGGGCCGAGACCCGACCAACCCAGCTCCCGCCCGCCTGCCCCGGCTGGAGGCCACCTGGACCCTGCCCCGGTCACTATCCCATCACACAGCACACGGCACATGGTGGGAGGCCAGAAGCCCAGGCCAGCCCCGCAAGACGCTCACAGCTGTGCCCGAGCAGCGGCGCCACCCAGCAACCCCAGGCCATGTGGGTGCCCAGCCCCACCCACAAACCAGGCTCAGGGCTGGGGACCCGGCTCAGCTGGGCCAGCCCATCCAGGGAGCCCAGGCTGAAGTACTGCCCTGCTCACGGCCGCGCCCCAGCAGCCGCTCCTGCCGGCTTCAGGGTGCAGGCTGAGGTTTACTAAGCGCTTCCAACGTGTGACCCGCTGCGGGAAGCTAGGACCTGAGGCCTGCCCGCCTCCCCCGACCAGGCCGGGGCAGGGCGAGCAGACGGGGCGCTTCAGGTGCTCCACCTTCAGTGTCGCCCACAGAGGCCCCCAACACACCTCCCCGCTCCTAGGGCGGCTGCTCTCATCTCTCCTTCCCAGGGTCTGAGGCCGGCTTGGGGCGGGGGGGCGGCCTTGTGCAATTCCAGCCCTCAGCCCCACGGCCTCCTCCCCAAGAATGCCCCCTCCCAGGCAGTCCTCCTCTTTCATTTCCCTCCTTCACTCTCGCTTCTCCTAAGAGGCCCTTCACTGTGAAAAGCCGCGGCCGGGGCTCTTCTTAATACACCAGACCAGGGTGAGGCCACAGGGAAGAAAAGACACAAATGCCTTTGGAGAAATGGATGTCAGCGTCTGACAGGCACAGACAGCCTCGAGTCCAGGAGGCCTGGGTGCAGAACCCGCACGGACTACTTGGGACCCTGAGCAGGGGTCTCCGTCTCTCTGAGCCCTATCACCTTCGTCTGCCAGCAGGGGTGACATCCCTTTCACCACGGGCTGCTATGGGGATGACCCAGGGCTGCTATGGGGCTGCTATGGGGATGACCCAGGGCTGGGCTCGCAGTGACAGAGCGGTGGCTGCTCTGGGGAGGGAAGTGGCCTCCCCAGACTTGGAGAGGGGCTCCTGACACAGCTGGGATGACCTCATCCCCACCCCACTCCCTGCACAGCCTCTCAGGTCTAGGCTGACCCCCTGACTCCTCGCGGTCTGCTGCAGGGAGCCGGGGTGGGACAAGGACTCCCAGGAGCTGACCAGCCCCGCTCGGGGGACAGCTCCCTCCTCCACAGGTCAGGGGGAAGCCTGAAACCCAGGGCCCCACCTCCTGGAAGTGGGGGCACAGCCTTGGGGGCCACCAGGGGCGGCACCAGCCTCCACATGCTAGGGATCAGAAGGACTGACCTGCACACCGAGCTGGGGGCTCGCCGGGCGTGACGCCTCCCACCCCACGCGCGACGCGGCAGCTCCGGGTGGTGGGGTGGCCCGGTTCTTACGTCCGCCTTGGGGTGGGCTTCATGGTTCCTCCTGGTCTGCTTCTCCCAATTTCATTTCCCTCGTCTTGAACCACAGCAGCAGGGCCTCCCCGAAGCACGGTGCTTAGTGTAAGAGGCGTGTGCGTTGGTGACTAGGTGTCCCAGAACCACAGGCTGTGGACAGTGGGCCAGTCAACCTCACCTCCCCGTTTTACCCAAGAGGAAACCGAGGGCTGGGCCGGGGAAGGGCCCTGCCTGCAGCAACTCGCGCCGGGTCCCCTGGACTTGACCCAGGGCTGAAACCTGTCTTGGCCAGGTCCCCTGGGCTTGACCCAGGGCTGAAACTTGTCCTGGGCAGCCTCGGTGACCCTGCCTGGGCTCCAGGTCTGCAGGCCGACTTCTGCCTGAGGTGGACGCAGGGCAGTAAGGAGTCCCACTCCTCCAGGGGATCCAAGAACAGCACGCAGCATTCAACCTTTGCCCTNCACCTTCGTCTGCCAGCAGGGGTGACATCCCTTTCACCACGGGCTGCTATGGGGATGACCCAGGGCTGCTATGGGGCTGCTATGGGGATGACCCAGGGCTGGGCTCGCAGTGACAGAGCGGTGGCTGCTCTGGGGAGGGAAGTGGCCTCCCCAGACTTGGAGAGGGGCTCCTGACACAGCTGGGATGACCTCATCCCCACCCCACTCCCTGCACAGCCTCTCAGGTCTAGGCTGACCCCCTGACTCCTCGCGGTCTGCTGCAGGGAGCCGGGGTGGGACAAGGACTCCCAGGAGCTGACCAGCCCCGCTCGGGGGACAGCTCCCTCCTCCACAGGTCAGGGGGAAGCCTGAAACCCAGGGCCCCACCTCCTGGAAGTGGGGGCACAGCCTTGGGGGCCACCAGGGGCGGCACCAGCCTCCACATGCTAGGGATCAGAAGGACTGACCTGCACACCGAGCTGGGGGCTCGCCGGGCGTGACGCCTCCCACCCCACACGCGACGCGGCAGCTCCGGGTGGTGGGGTGGCCCGGTTCTTACGTCCGCCTTGGGGTGGGCTTCATGGTTCCTCCTGGTCTGCTTCTCCCAATTTCATTTCCCTCGTCTTGAACCACAGCAGCAGGGCCTCCCCGAAGCACGGTGCTTAGTGTAAGAGGCGTGTGCGTTGGTGACTAGGTGTCCCAGAACCACAGGCTGTGGACAGTGGGCCAGTCAACCTCACCTCCCCGTTTTACCCAAGAGGAAACCGAGGGCTGGGCCGGGGAAGGGCCCTGCCTGCAGCAACTCGCGCCGGGTCCCCTGGACTTGACCCAGGGCTGAAACCTGTCTTGGCCAGGTCCCCTGGGCTTGACCCAGGGCTGAAACTTGTCCTGGGCAGCCTCGGTGACCCTGCCTGGGCTCCAGGTCTGCAGGCCGACTTCTGCCTGAGGTGGACGCAGGGCAGTAAGGAGTCCCACTCCTCCAGGGGATCCAAGAACAGCACGCAGCATTCAACCTTTGCCCTTCTCTGCCCTGTCTCTGCCAGGCAGGACCATCCACACCTTGACTGCCCTATACAAGGGCTGCCTCCTAAGAATGACTGCTGTCTTCACTCAACAGACACAGGTCCTCCCCCCACCACCCCCTCCCCTACACTGACCCCTGCCCCTCACTGCCCCCAGC
>SJYW01024212.1:74339-91499 GCA_006410735.1 Raphicerus campestris
GGGATGGATTTCTTTTCTGAGCACCTCGGTCCGGGAAGCCCAGGCGGGTTTATGCAAATACCCTGCGAGGAGGCTGAGGATTGGCTGGCTCGGGTGGGGGCGGGGCATGCCCTTGGCTCAGGGCCGACAGGTGCGCAGGGCAGGACAGGCGCGGTCCAAGCTGGGCCCCTGGACCACCTTCCCGTCCTGTCGCAGCTTCTCCCAGGCGATGCCTCCGCTCTGGGTAGTGCTGGCCCTGGGCTGCCTGCGACTTGGCTCCGGTAAGCGGAGAATGAGAAGGGGGATGGGTCTGTGCCCACCGTGGACGGGGCGTGTCCTGCGTCCGCCGATTCTCCTGAAGGGTCCTGAAAGGCACCTGGATGGCAACCAGACTGACTCACTCCAGGAATAGGTGTGGGTGCCCTGCTCTGCGCCAGGCCCTGTGCAGGCTCTGGGGACCCTACTAATAGCTAACATTGATTAATAAGCTTTCTCTGATGGGAATTCAAGGGCTCTGTGCTGGCTGTACTCTTGCCTGGAAAATCCCATGGACGGAGGAGCCTGGTGGGCTGCAGTCCATGGGGTCGCTGAGAGTCAGACATGACTCAGTGACTCCACTTTCACTTCTTTTCACTTTCATGCATTGGAGAAGGAAACGGCAAGCCACTCCAGTGTTCTTGCCTGGAGAATCCCAGGGACGGGGGAGCCTGGCGGGCTGCCGTCCATGGGGCCGCACAGAGTCGGGTACGCCTGAAACGAGGCAGCAGCGGCGGCAGTGCTGGCTGTTAGGGGCCACAGGAGCTGCTGGAGAGCAGAGGAGGGTCTGGGCCGCACTCGAGGTGCTGCTTTGACTCGGGAGGGAGGCACACTTAGGTGAAGGAGCATCACCACAGGAGGTGCTTCAGGGCCTCACCGCCCTTCCAGAGAGGCTGGATCGCATTGGAGAGCCGTGGGGAGCCCCCCGAGGGGCCCAGCGGTAAGGGGTTGCAGTCAGCTTTGCAGGTCAGAGAGCAGAGAGTGGGGGAGGGCTGGCTACTAGGGTCCAGGTGAAGATGGTGAACTCAAACCAGTGAGATGTGTGGGAGGGGCCGTGGGGTTCTTTGCGACCAGATGTCTGTTGCGGGTAGCGAGAGGGCAGCAGTTCAGCCGGATTGCCCGGTTTCTGCTCTGGATGGCTGGGTGGGGGGAGGGGAACAGGGGCTCTCCCTGCGTCTGAGACAAGCTCCTGAGATGGCCTGTGGGGAGAGGGAAAGCCAGTGCCTGGCACCAGTGGGTGCTCACTGGCCGCAGGCGTGTGCATGTGGGCGTGCAAATGGTTGCCTGTGGGTGTGGGCAGTTCTGCCAGGGGTCAGCTCCCATCCTTTCTGCCTCCTCCAGGTGTGAACCTCCAGCCCCAACTGGCTAGTGTGACCTTTGCCACCAACAACCCCACCCTCACCACGGTGGCCTTGGAAAAGCCCCTCTGCACGTTTGACAGCTCAGCGGCCCTCCACGGCATCTATGAGGTCTACCTCTATGTGCTGGTCGACTCGGGTAAGGGCCCTGCTGCCCTCAGGCTGCTCGGAAGGTGGCTTTGACCTGTCTGTGGGCAGGAGGGGAGGAGCCAAGGCAAGGGGGGCTCCAACCATGCAATCAAAGCACCCCAGGCACCTCACTGGCACGCTCTGGTATCTGCTCTGTGCCAGCCCTGGGCTGGGGACATCTGCCCTGGAGGGACATCAAGTCTAGAAGGGGAGATAACAGCATCGATCAAGGAGCACTTACATCCTGCCTGGGGCTTCGCAGACCTTAGAGCTGATCATCACAACCTGCTTGCAAGGTGTCTGTTAGGATGCCCGACACAGGGGCAAATCGGGGCCCAGAGAGGCAGAGTGACTCGTGGGAGCTCCTGAGCTGGAGAGCGAATCAGGGTCTCTAGTCCTCGAGCTCAAGTCCTTCCCGAGGCTTCCCAAGGTGGTGTGAGACCAGTGTTTGGGAGTGCGCTGGCTCTGGGCCAGCCCCACCCATTCACTGGCAGCGACCCTGGGGTCCGAGAGGAGGAACTCGATGACCGCCTCTCAGCTTTCAGCCATTTATAGCAATTCGTGTAGGGCCCTGATTTTATTGACTGCCTACCCATGCCCAATCCCAGTCTGTGGGCACTGTGGGGTGTTTTCCTCGCATCTCACAGAGTCTAGAGAGATACAGTGAGTGGTCTAAGATCACCCAGCAAGTAAGGAAGAGATCCCAAGACCTGGCTCGGCACTGGCGCACAGAGGATGCTTAGGGATGTTTGTTGAATGACTGAGTGAGTGACTCAGCCCGGCACTGCCTCCACAGCTAGCTTCAGGAACGCCTCTGTGCAGGACAGCACCAAGACCCCTCTCAGCTCGACATTCCAGCAGACCAAGGGGGGGAGGACAGGGCCCTACAAGACCTCGGCCTTTGACCTGACCCCGTGCAGCGACTTGCCCAGCTTGGATGCTGTTCGGGATGTGTCCCGGGCCTCGGAGATCCTGAATGCCTACCTGATCAGGGTGGGCACCAACGGGACCTGCCTGTCAGACCCAAACTTCCAGGGCCTCTGCAACCCACCCCTGTCCGCAGCCACGGAGTACAGGTGAGTGTGAGCAGCTGCTGAAAGATGGCCAGTGAGCCCCAGCCCCGACTTGATGTGGGGGAAGAGGGCTGCCTAGAGCTAGGTGGAGCGTCAGAGGCCACATTCCTTCAGAGCCTACCACGTGCCAGGACCGTCCTGGACACCATGAAGGATTCCTGGCTTCCTGGGCCGGCGACCGTGCACAGGGCCCTGTGCTCAGAGGGACTCCCTCTTGGCTTAACGCTCTGCCATCACCATCTTGAAAGCCTTAATGTTTGAAAAAGGGGCCACATTTTCCCTTTTGCACCGGATCCCACAAAGTGCACACCTGATCCTGGCCCATCACCCGTGTGGCAGTTTGTTTGACAGGGGAGGAACTGTGGTCCAGAAGCGGAAAGGGGTCACTGTGAGAAAAGCTGGGGTTTGGTGTGAAGGCTTCTCCCTGCTCCCTGCAGGGTACCCTATCGTGGCCCACCCCAGAACTGAGGGTCCCCTATTCATTTTCACACCTATATCCTGAGCATCTTCTTGGGGCCGAGTTGGGGGCTCAGCGGTGACCTAGGCCCGGGGAGCTTACCCAGTGCCAAGCCTCCACTACACCCACTCCAGTTCCCATGGAGACACCTGGACAGGGGTCTCTGTAGCCTCCGGGCCACATCTGGACCCAGGCCGTCACTCACCTCCATCCTCTCACACAGCCCTCTCCTCCCCTCAGCAGGCAGGACTTGAGTCCTGGATGTCCTCACCCCCGCCCTCAACTCTTACCTCTGACCTTGTTCTTCATGGGAGAAAACCTCTCCGTCCTACTTGAGCCCACCCTACCTAGGGGATTCATCCCAGCCTCTGGAATTCCCATCTTCAAACCTGTCGAAGCAGGGGATTAAGCAAAATCCTGGATGGTATGAAGATTTTAAGGGTCTTCTTTTTTTTTAAAGTGTCATACTAGAGGCTGTTGATCTCTTTGATCTCAGAATGTTCATCCTTTTTACCTGAAGGTGAAGAAGGCCTAAGGCTATGGGTCTTTTATACTGGCCACCTGATCTTCCTTTATGATCTGCAACACTTGACTGGGATTTTCTGCCTATAAAGTTAGACCTTATCAGAGGGCAGCAGGGTTGCAACAGATATTATTCCCTTGGGTTTTTTTTTTTTAAGTCACTTTTTGAGACCAAGGACCAGGCTAGGAATAGAGGAAGGCAAAAATGCAAGGAGGACAAATGGGTCAATACTCCGCAAGTCAGCTATGAGTGTAATATATGTGACAAAGAAATAGAGGGGCTCCCAGAGGGAGAGCATAGGCTCTGAGGGCTTCGTGGAGGAGGTGTCTGAGCTGGGGAAGCAGCCCAGGGGGAAGGTGATGCCGATGCAAAGTCCAGCAGCAGCCTGCTGCCAGAACACCCTCCTGCCGCCCCACCCATTGTGGCCACCTGGATTTCCATCTCCCACAAGTCCCGGTTCTGCCCCCAAGCCCCTAGGCCCGCCCCCTCACCATGGCCAAGGCTCCCAGGATGGATAGAAGTCATCCCCGCTCCACTTCTTTCCAGGTTCAAGTACGTCCTGGTCAATATGTCCTCGGGCTTGGTACAGGACCAGACCCTATGGTCAGACCCCATACGCACCAACCGGCGTAAGTGGTGGGGGTGGGCCAGGGGTGGTCCTCAAGGGAACCTGGGCAAGCAGACTCAAGCTGTCACTTGGAAAATTCTCCCCAGACACGGGCAGGTCACTGGATTAATAATTTTCCGCATCCTCACCCGCTCTCTCTCTCCTTTCCTCGAGGGCCAGGTCATGTGACACAGGAAGGTGGAGGACTCGCGGGTGTTTGGCCCAGCTGGCACGAGTATTATGGGCTTCCCTGGTGGCTCAGGGGTAAAGAATCTGCCTGCCAGTGCAGGAGACGTGGGTTCGATCCCTAGGTCAGGAAGATCCCCTGGAGGAGGAAATGGCAACCCACTCCAGTATTCTTGCCTGGAGAGTTCCATGGACAGAGAAGCCTGGTGGGCAACAGTCCAAGGGGTCTCAAACAGTCACATAGGCTTGAGCGACTAAGCATGCACTGGCCAGCTGGACAGGCATAACTGGAGATAGAATCAGCTGGCATCTTCAGTCCTGATGGTGCATTTGCCTCTAAAGGACAGGGAGGTTATCATGCATTTAGACGCTAAGGCGCCCCCTTGTTGAACCCTGCCAGCGACAGTGTCATTATCACGTAAGCTGGTCTCAGCCACAGGGACAGGAAGCCTGGAGGCAGCAGCATGCCATCCTCCTGGAGGGCCCTGTGGTTTTTCTAAAGTGGGCGCCTTGCAGGCCCAAACATCTGCCCACGGTCCTGCCTGTCTGTCCTCAATCCTCCAGCTGTGTTCTCAACACAGATCTGAGGTTTACAAATTCAGAAGCTTATCTGTTGAAGCTTAGGGGCAACAGAAGCGATTTCCCAGTATAATTTTGACAACCCGCAACCCTAATTTTAGACCTCCCAGGACTTCTCTGGCGGTCCAGTGGTTAGAACTCCGTGCTTTCACTCCTGGGAGCCCAAAATCAATCCCTTTTCGGGGAACTAAGATCCCACAGGCTTCATGGCACAACAAAACAAGCCAAGGAACCCCCTCGCCACTCACAGTGATCTTGTGGGTCAATTAGGGCTCGACTAGTTCGCCTGAGGTCACAGGGCCAGTGAGGGTGGAGATGGGCAGGCCTGAGTGTGACTGGGTGGTTCCATCCCATCCTCCAGTGACACGGCCACGCTCTGTGGTCCCATTGGATCAACACTGCCCTGGGACCAAGAGTCTCAAGTTCAATCCCAGCCGCTGAGCCTCACTGCCGTGTGAGCCCTTTAGGACCTCAGTTTTCCCATCTGAGAAATGGGGAGGACTATCCTTGCCCCACTTCCCCAGCAGGGCTCCTTTGAGCAGTCCAGATGAAAGCCCCAGGCCCTGCGCTCTAAGGGATCAGTCCTCATGGAGAGCGTGCCCTTGGAGACTAGACAGACCTATGGCTTGAGGCTGGAGTCCAAGTCCCGTTGAACAGGCACGCAATCTCCCTAAGCTGCAGTAAGTGATCTGCAAAACAGGGTCTCGTGGGATGTACCTGGGACACTGGACGGGAAGTGGCCCGCTCACAGGAGGACCTATAATGGTTTGTCCACTTAGTTCCAATGGGTGACATTGGTCAGAGCAGAGGGAGGCCACGGTCCCCTGGCTTCATTAGATTAGAGACCTCCCGGTTCGGTCGCTCAGTCGTGTCCGACTCTTTGTGACCCCATGGACTGTAGCACACCAGGCTTCCCTGTCCTTCACTATCTCCCAGAGTTTACTCAAACTCATGTCCATCGAGTCAGTAATACCATCCAACCATCTCATCCTCTGTTGTTCCCTTCTCCTCCTGCCCTCAGTCTTTCCCAGCATCAGGGTCTTTTCCAATGAGTCAGTTCTTTGCACCAGTTGGCCAAAGTATTGGAGCTTCAGCTTTGGCATCAGTCCTTCCAATGAATATTCAGTACTGATTTCCTTTAGGATGGACTGGTTGGATCTCCTTGCAGTCCAAGGGACTCAACAGTCTTCTCCAACACCACAGTTCAAAAGCATCAGTTCTTCAGCGCTCAGCTTTCTTTGCTCCGCCTGTATTTTGTTTATAATCTGCATCCTGTCTTCACTGGAAGACTTGAGACCGTTTAACATTTTAAATCATACAAAAAGACAGTGATAAGAGGGAGAGAGTAGACACACTCAAGACAAAGCTGGGAAGTGGAATACGGAGGCAAATATAATTCTGCCTCAAACCCAGGGGGAGGCACTGGCCTGGCCTTGCTTCATCCTTGAGAATTTTGGTCGCCAAGGCAGGCACCCCAAATCCCTGGGAGGAGGCTGGGTGATGCAGTGTCCAGGGAGTGACCACCTGCCTCTTGCAGTCACCCCATACTCAGCGATAGACACGTGGCCGGGCCGGCGGAGCGGGGGTATGATCGTCATCACGTCCATCCTGGGCTCCCTGCCCTTCTTCCTGCTTGTTGGCTTTGCTGGCGCCATCATCCTCAGCCTTGTGTGAGTATCTGCCAACTGGGGGGTGGGAGGTGCAGAGCCTGGGGACACACCCCATGGGAACTCTTCTGAGGTGGGGAGAGCCTGGGAGTAAAGCTGCCTTCTGCCCTGGGTGGGGTGGGGGGTGTCCAGTGAGATGGGAGCAGTGTCCTGGGGAGGCCCAGGTCAAGTCTTCAGCTGGATAAAAGGGGCTCAGAGCCAAGGCCTTGTGGGTAGACCCCAGCTCTGACACAGCGGTGAGTCTTGGGCAAGGATCGAGCTGGCCGAAAAGTTCGTTTGGGCTTTTCGTATCATCTGATGGAAAAACCCAAACAAACTTTTTGGCCAACCCGATATCTTATCCTTCTATGCCTCAGTGTCCTCTTCTGGAAAATGGAGATTCTGATCAATATTGTCTGCCCCGTGGAGTGGCAAGGGATGAGTGAAAGAGTTCTTCTACTATAGGCCTGCTGAGCACTCAGGCGGTTGCAGTTCAGTCACTCATTCGTGTCCGACTCTCTGCCACCCCATGAACTGCAGCTCGCCAGGCTTCCCTGTCCTTCACCGTCTCCCGGAGTTTGCTCAAATTCATGTCCGTTGAGATGATGATGCCACCCATCCATCTCATCCCCTGTGGTCCCCTTCTCCTCCTGCCCTCAATCTTTCCCAGCATCAGGGTCTTTTCCAGTGTCAGGGTGGAATCCAAGTACTAAACAGGTCTTAGCTTTTGTTATCAGGATGGGGACACTGAGGTCTGTGGTGGGAATGGAGGCCCAAGGTCACAGAACCCGTTAAAACAGAGCTGGTCCTGAGCTCCCAAGTCACCTGAGTCCACTGACAACTCTGATGTGCGTCTATTTAGGTTAAGACTGGAGGGGTCCCCTGGGGTGTCTGGAGCAGCTAACAGAGCTGCCTGGTGAGAAGACAGGCGTGCAGTCACAGAACGGAGCAGGGAGTAAGTCAAGGCATCCACGGGAGCAGGTGCCGTGGGAATCCAGAGGAGAGCAGTGCAGATCCTCCCTGGAGTATCAGGGTGGGCTTCCCAGAGGAAGGGACAGCAGGAACAAATTCTTATCAGGACTGGGATGAATTGAAAATTCATGTGCGGTGTGCATCTCAACAAGAGAGGCAGGAGACCCAGGCAGCTTTAGAGAAGGAGAGGGGGGATGCTTGTCCCAGTGTGAGTGGAGAAGGTGGATGGAAAAGCTCCTTGGAGTGGGTGAAATTAAGTGGAAAAGTAGAAAATAGACAGGCAGATTTAAAGACATGTGGGGTGGGTAAAGGACGGAGTAGGGAGACAGCAGTGACCTTGGAAATCAGATTGCTCTCTGACATTTAGGTCAATAAAAACAAATAGTAGATGAGATTAGCCACCAAGGGACTGGTCTGTCTGACGAGATCTGGGAGCAGGGGGGATGTGGTTACGTCCCTCCCTCCCTTTGGGCAGCATCCTAACCATGGTCCTGTTATCTGACTTCGGTCTGGCTCTTCCACTGGTCTCTCCTAGCTCCCGCATCCCAGTTCCAGCTGCCTGCAGGTCCCCATTCTTGCCCCAGACACACCCCAGTCCTTCCTATCAAATGCCTGTGATGCCTTTCTGTACTTCCACTCTCTTGAAGGCCAGATTAACTGGCCCCTCCTCCAGGAAGCCCTCCAGTGTCTTCCCTCCCCCGACTTGTCCACTCTGCTTGGTCATTGTGTGCTGTGGTCTGTCTCCCATAGAATCTTAGCTCTTTGGGGACATTTGTCCAGCTCAGTAAGACTTGTAAATTGTCCACCCAGTTCCAAAAGAGTTACACTTTCCTTAACACAGGGCCTGGCACACAGGAAACAGTCCAGAAAGACCGGTCTTTTGAATGAAGGCCTAAGGTGTCCTCTGTGAAAGCCATGTCTAAGTAGAAAGGTCTTTGCCCAGCTGAGGGGGTGGTTAGCTCTGCGCCCCTAACCCCGGCTCTGTTCATCTCCTCTCTCAGGGACGGGGGCGATGCTGACGGGGCAACAAGCCACGACTCTCAGATCACGCAGGAGGCTGTCCCGAAGTCCCTTGGGACCTCGGAGCCCTCATACACATCTGTGAACCGGGGGCTGCCCCTGGACAGGGCTGAGGTGTATGCCAGCAAGCTCCAGGACTGAGCCTGGGCGCCTCTTCTGGGCAGCCACAGTCCCTCCGAGGGCCTTGCCCGGGGGTCTCCGGGAACAGTGTTCACATCCGGACCCCACCCAAGGCAACATACACAGGCCTGTGGATCCAACTACAGGAAAGCGCTTAATAAAACCTTCCCGAGACTTTGAGTTCAATAAAGATGTACAGAATGACTGAGATGCTGAATAATGAATGAGTCATTGTCATTTTGAGGGGTTGCATTGTTTCTCCAGCGGGTGGGGGCAGGGCTTTCAGTCAAGGTGAGGGTGCAGAGGGTAAGGAGATCAGGGCTGGTGGCATACCTTCTCTGGAAGATGGGAAATCAGCGCCCCCATGGATGGGCTCACGGGAGATTTAGGGGCCGGCCTATGACAGGTTCAAGTACATCCTGGTTGATATGTGCTTGGGCTTGGTACAGGACCAGACCCTATGGTCAGACCCCATCTGCACCAACCGGCGTAAGTGGTGGGCCTGCCCGGCGGTGGTCCTCAAGGGAACCTGGGCAAGCAGACTCATGCCGTCACTCAGAAAATTCTCCCCAAGGTGGGAGGGGGGTTCAGAATGGGGAACATGTGTACGCCCGTGGCGGATTCATGTTGATATGTGGCAGAACCAATACAATATTATAAAGTAATTAGCCTCCAATTAAAATAAATAAATTTAAATTTAAAAAAAGAGAAAATTCTCTCCAGACACGAGCAGGTCACTGGATTAATAATTTTCCCCATCCTCATCCACTCCTTCCCTCCCTTCCTCGAGGGCCAGGTCATGTGACAAAGGAAGGTGGAGGACTCTCGGGCGTTTGGCCCAGCTGGCACGAGTGTTACAGGCTTCCCTGGTGGCTCAGGGGTGAAGAATCTGCCTGCCAATGCAGGAGACGTGAGTTCGATCCCTGGGTCAGGAAGATCCCCTGGAGGAGGAAATGGCAACCCACTCCAGTATTCTTGCCTGGCGAATTCCATGCAGAGGAGCCCGGCGGGCTGCATCCAAGGGGTCTCAAAGAGTCAGATAGGACTGAGCGACTAAGCACGCGCGCACACCAGACAGGGCACACGTGTGGTTATTAGATGCTGTTTGGGGTTTGCTGGCTTTGAGGTCCTGGAAACCAGTCTGGGCCCAGGGTACACCGCTATGGGCAGCTCAACCTATCATCACATTCCCCTCTGACCCCACCCCCCCAGGTCAGCTCTTTGTCTCTGGAGCTCAGCTTCCTCATCTGCAAATGGGCTGATGTAGACAGTTAACTTAAGGGCCGTGCACAGCTGGGTCCCTTCACATCTTTCTCTGAGGAGCTCCCCAGAGGTGACGCGGGGGAGGGGCACCGAATCCTCCTGGGGGCGGACAGGCCCTCCCAGTCTCTGGTCTCCGCTCAGATGACTCAGTGATGTCTTCTGAGCCAGGTAGCAAGACTGACTCCCTTTCTGGGGTCTGCAAAAGAAGCCAGCCCTACTTCCCATCACTGGAAGAAGAGGCTGGCCAGGGGCTTCCCTGGCAGCCCAGTGGTTAAGACTCCCTGCTTCCAATGCAGTGGGCAGGGGGTTGATGCCTAGGCGAGGAACTAAGATTCCACATGCCACGGGGTGGCCAAANCACAGGAAACAGTCCAGAAAGACCGGTCTTTTGAATGAAGGCCTAAGGTGTCCTCTGTGAAAGCCATGTCTAAGTAGAAAGGTCTTTGCCCAGCTGAGGGGGTGGTTAGCTCTGCGCCCCTAACCCCGGCTCTGTTCATCTCCTCTCTCAGGGACGGGGGCGATGCTGACGGGGCAACAAGCCACGACTCTCAGATCACGCAGGAGGCTGTCCCGAAGTCCCTTGGGACCTCGGAGCCCTCATACACATCTGTGAACCGGGGGCTGCCCCTGGACAGGGCTGAGGTGTATGCCAGCAAGCTCCAGGACTGAGCCCGGGCGCCTCTTCTGGGCAGCCACAGTCCCTCCGAGGGCCTTGCCCGGGGGTCTCCGGGAACAGTGTTCACATCCGGACCCCACCCAAGGCAACATACACAGGCCTGTGGATCCAACTACAGGAAAGCGCTTAATAAAACCTTCCCGAGACTTTGAGTTCAATAAAGATGTACAGAATGACTGAGATGCTGAATAATGAATGAGTCATTGTCATTTTGAGGGGTTGCATTGTTTCTCCAGCGGGTGGGGGCAGGGCTTTCAGTCAAGGTGAGGGTGCAGAGGGTAAGGAGATCAGGGCTGGTGGCATACCTTCTCTGGAAGATGGGAAATCAGCGCCCCCATGGATGGGCTCACGGGAGATTTAGGGGCCGGCCTATGACAGGTTCAAGTACATCCTGGTTGATATGTGCTTGGGCTTGGTACAGGACCAGACCCTATGGTCAGACCCCATCTGCACCGACCGGCGTAAGTGGTGGGCCTGCCCGGCGGTGGTCCTCAAGGGAACCTGGGCAAGCAGACTCATGCCGTCACTCAGAAAATTCTCCCCAAGGTGGGAGGGGGGTTCAGAATGGGGAACATGTGTACGCCCGTGGCGGATTCATGTTGATATGTGGCAGAACCAATACAATATTATAAAGTAATTAGCCTCCAATTAAAATAAATAAATTTAAATTTAAAAAAAGAGAAAATTCTCTCCAGACACGAGCAGGTCACTGGATTAATAATTTTCCCCATCCTCATCCACTCCTTCCCTCCCTTCCTCGAGGGCCAGGTCATGTGACAAAGGAAGGTGGAGGACTCTCGGGCGTTTGGCCCAGCTGGCACGAGTGTTACAGGCTTCCCTGGTGGCTCAGGGGTGAAGAATCTGCCTGCCAATGCAGGAGACGTGAGTTCGATCCCTGGGTCAGGAAGATCCCCTGGAGGAGGAAATGGCAACCCACTCCAGTATTCTTGCCTGGCGAATTCCATGCAGAGGAGCCCGGCGGGCTGCATCCAAGGGGTCTCAAAGAGTCAGATAGGACTGAGCGACTAAGCACGCGCGCACACCAGACAGGGCACACGTGTGGTTATTAGATGCTGTTTGGGGTTTGCTGGCTTTGAGGTCCTGGAAACCAGTCTGGGCCCAGGGTACACCGCTATGGGCAGCTCAACCTATCATCACATTCCCCTCTGACCCCACCCCCCCAGGTCAGCTCTTTGTCTCTGGAGCTCAGCTTCCTCATCTGCAAATGGGCTGATGTAGACAGTTAACTTAAGGGCCGTGCACAGCTGGGTCCCTTCACATCTTTCTCTGAGGAGCTCCCCAGAGGTGACGCGGGGGAGGGGCACCGAATCCTCCTGGGGGCGGACAGGCCCTCCCAGTCTCTGGTCTCCGCTCAGATGACTCAGTGATGTCTTCTGAGCCAGGTAGCAAGACTGACTCCCTTTCTGGGGTCTGCAAAAGAAGCCAGCCCTACTTCCCATCACTGGAAGAAGAGGCTGGCCAGGGGCTTCCCTGGCAGCCCAGTGGTTAAGACTCCCTGCTTCCAATGCAGTGGGCAGGGGGTTGATGCCTAGGCGAGGAACTAAGATTCCACATGCCACGGGGTGGCCAAAAACGAGAGCAAGAGCTTTGTCAAAGCAGGTTTGGTTAAAGCAGGAAGCTACCTGACACCGTGAGAAAGCGCCCCCGCGCTGACGGGGTGCTCTCAGGACAATGAACCGTCCTCTACGGCCATGGATGCTAGACGTGTCCAGAGGCACCAGAGGGGTCCATAGCTGACAAGGCAGGAGGCCCCCGTGGGAAAGCGGTAAACCATCTTTGGGGAGCTGGGGATTGGGGCGGTGAGCTTGGATTCAAGGGCAGAGGTCAAGCATTTGCCAGCTTCTCCTGCTGCTACTGCTGCTGCTAAGTCGCTTCAGTCGTGTCCGACTCTGTGCGACCACATAGACGGCAGCCCACCAGGCTCCTCCGTCCATGGGATTTTCCAGGCAAGAGTGCTGGAATGGGTTGCCATTGCCTTCTCCGTTCCAGCTTCTAGCCAGTTCTAATTAATCAGCAGAACAATCCAAGCTGGGGGGTGGGGGTGGGCAGGAGAGGCTGGGCTTGGCGCCTGGGTTCTGGGCTGGACTCAGACTTCCCAGAAACGTTTAATGATATATTCCCACAGAAGTGACTTTTCTGGCTCACGTCTCAGGTTCTGAAGGAGCCCCTCCTCCCACGACTGAGAGGCCAGGGCCTCTGCGCTGCATTTTCCACCTCTGCACAGGTGTGGCTTCCCCTCCCTCCCACCTCAGGCATGGCCCATCAGTGAGCCGGCCACTGTAGACAGGCTTTGTGACTGGGGGCACGGATATACCCTCTCTGCGCTTCTCTGACTGCCTTTGTGCATATGCATAGAGAGTCAGGCTGCTTCGCAAGGTTGCTCCAAAATAGGTGATTTTTTCTGAAATATAATCAATCCCAAGGGAATGTCATTCAACTAAATCCACCCAAACCCTGAGCCCCAAGCTTAGGAAAGCTTGGAGTCACCCATCTGGTCAGAATAGAAATGCACAGAGGAGTTGTCAGAGGGGAGACCCTGGACAGAGCATGATCNTGTCATTCAACTAAATCCACCCAAACCCTGAGCCCCAAGCTTAGGAAAGCTTGGAGTCACCCATCTGGTCAGAATAGAAATGCACAGAGGAGTTGTCAGAGGGGAGACCCTGGACAGAGCATGATCTGACCTTGGACACACAGGTCAGGCTATGCTGTAAGAACCAGAGGTGGGATGCCCCTCCCCACCCAACCAGGGCAGGCATAGCCAGAAGGGCTTCTTGGAGGAGGCAGTGCTTTTCTCAATTTCCTCCTGTCTCTAACCCAGAGCTCCCGAGGCCAGAGGTCATGTTCTATGCCCTGTCCCCGATAGACAGGTGCTCAGTGAAGGTGAAGTCGCTCAGTCGTGTCCGACTCTTTGCCACCCCGTGGACTGTAATCTACTAGGCTTCTCCATCCATGGGATTCTCTAGGCAAGAATACTGGAGTGGATTGCCATTTCCTTCTCCAGGGGATCTTCCCGACCCAGGGATCGAACCTGGGTCTTCTGTATTGGAGGCAGANGGTCAGTGGAGTGAACTGGAGATTTTAGCCAGGCAGTTGGCAAGCAGGGGACCAGAGACCCATCTCGGGTTGGAGAATTGAAGCTGTGCATGAGTATGGCGTGGGGCCTGCCTGGAGAGAGGTACCTCCGATCCCACTTGATGTTCTCTCAGTTCAGTTCAGTTTAGTCGCTCAGTTGTGTCTGACTCTTCGCGACCCCACGGACTGCAGCACGCCAGGCCTCTCTGTCCATCACCAACTCCTGAAGTTTGCTCAAACTCATGTCNATCCCACTTGATGTTCTCTCAGTTCAGTTCAGTTTAGTCGCTCAGTTGTGTCTGACTCTTCGCGACCCCACGGACTGCAGCACGCCAGGCCTCTCTGTCCATCACCAACTCCTGAAGTTTGCTCAAACTCATGTCATCGAGTTGGTGATGCCATCCAACCATCTCATCCTCTGTCATCCCCTTCTCCTCCCACCTTCAATCTTTCCCAGCATCAGGGTCTTTTCCAATGAGTCGGCTCTGCACATCAGGGGGCCAAAGTATTGGCGCTTCAGCTTTGGCATCAGTCCTTCCAATGAATAGTCAGGACTGATTCCCTTTAGGAGGGACTGGTTGGATCTCCTTGCAGTCCAAGGGACTCTCGAGTCACCCCCATCCCCACAGTTGGTCTCTGTGTCTCTGCAAAGTGTGCCTGCGCCCATTTTAGAAACTGAGGACACACTGTGAGCACCTGCAGGCGGGGCCAACCAGAGTTCCAGCTCCACCCGCACTCTCCTGCTTTACTGAGCGCGCCAGAGCCTTTGACTGCGGGCCCTGTTGTGCCTCTGTTGTGCTTCCACAACAAACTCTGGAAAATTCTTAGAGATGGGAATACCAGACCACCTGACCTGCCTCCTGAGAAATCTGTATGCAAGTCAGGAAGGAACAGTTAGAACTGGACATGGAACAACAGACTGGTTCCAAATCGAGGAAAGAGAATGTCAAAGCCGTATATTGTCACCTGCTTATTTAACTTATATACAGAGTACATCATGAGAAATGCTGGGTTGGAAGAAGCACAAGCTGGAATCAAGATTGCTGGGAGAAATATCAATAACCTCAGATATGCAGATGACACCACCCTTATGGCAGAAAGTGAACTAAAGAGCCTCTTGATGAAAATGAAAGAGGAGAGTGAAAGAGGAGAGCTTAAAACTCAACATTCAGAAAACTAAGATCACGGCATCCAGTCCCATCACTTCATGGCAAATGGATGAGGAAACAGTGTAAACAGTGGCAGACTTATTTCTGGGGGCTCCAAAATCACTGCAGGTGGTGATTGCAGCCATGAAATTAGAAGACGCTTACTCCTTGGAAGAAAAGTTATGACCAACTTAGTGTATTAAAAAGTAGAGACATTACTTTGCCAAGAAAGGTCAGTCTAGTCAAAGCTATGGTTTTTCCAGTAATCATGTACAGATGTGAGAGTTGGACTATAAAGAAAGCTGAGTGCCGAAGAATTGACGCTTTTGAACTGTGGTGTTGGAGAAGACTCTTGAGAGTCCCTTGGACTGCAAGAAGATCCAAACAGTCCATCCTAAAGGAGATCAGGCCTGAATATTCACTGGAAGGACTGATGCTGAAGCTGAAATTTCAGTACTTTGGCCACCTGATTCGAAGAACTGACTCATTGTAAAAGACCCTGATGCTGGGAAAGATTGAAGGCAGGAGAAGGGGACGACAGAGGATGAGATGGTTGGATGGTATCACCGACTCAATGGACATGAGTTTGAGTAAACTCCGGGAGTTGGCGATGGACAGGGAGGGCTGGCGTGCTGCAGCCCGTGAGGTCGCGAAGGGTCAGACACAACTGAGCGGACTGAACTGCACCGCGCTCCCGGCGCCCTCGGCCGCGCCTGCGCCGGCGGGGGGGCGGGGCCTGCGGCTCCGGGGCCGTTGGTTTCGGGGCGGAACCTTCGCGCGCGGGGGCGCGCGCGCGGGGGAAGGCTTTGCGGCCGCGCTGAGGCCGGCCTCCGTTGGAGTGGCGCCTGAGGGCGGCGCGGCGTCGGTTTCTCCAGCTCCGCCTCCCATTCCGACTTCGGCTCCGGCTCCGGCGCGCGCGCTGTCGCCCTCCCCGCAGACCGCCTTCGGCCAGGCGACCCCAGCGCAAGGCCGCCCGGAGCACCCTGAGACCTGGACCCGCCGGCCCGGAGGAGGCGCCGTGGGGTGAGCTGACTGCGGGGGGCGGCCCGGGGTGCCGGCTGGAGAGAGGGCCCTCGAGACCCTCAGGACCCGTCCCCGCCCCTCCAGACCCCCGGCCACTCTCGGGATCCAGGCCGCCTGCAGGACCCCGACGGACCCACGCCCAGCCCTGCCCGGGAGCCGCAGCCCCGCAGCCCCCCGGGAGCCGCCCCGGCCCCTGCAGACAGCCCCGGCCCCGAGACCCCGTGGAGGGCGCCGGCCGCGCTTGCCCTGCACTTTCCAGAGTCCCCGCTCGCAACCCTTCAGGACTCTGCCCACCCCCGACTCCGAGGCCCCCTGAGGCACTGCCGCCACTTCCGCGCCCCGGGCCCCCCGAGGATCCTCAGTTCCAGAAACCTCCCAGGAGCCCTTCGGGACCCCTCGACTGTCCCTGACTTTCCCTTCCCCAGGCCGCTTCAGCAGCCCCCTGCGCCGTGAAGCTCCCCGCACCGCCCATGCCGTCTCTCCTGAGCCCCCTGTATCCCTAGACGGCCGTCCCCGCCCTCCACCACCTGCCCTTGAGGGTCAGTCCCCTTTGGCTCCCTGTCCACGCAGGTGTGGAGACGGGGCTTCTCAGACCTGCTGCCTGTGGACCCATCGGGCATCTGTGAGAGTTCCTGGGTGTTTGTAAATTCTTAACACAGAAGTAGAGGTGCATAGAGTCATCTGATGACCCTCTGTGGCCTGGCAGGGGCTGTAGCACTTGAACTGTGTTGCCTGTTGCACTGAGGCCAAGGCAGGACAGTGTTTAACTTTTAATGCCCTTTGCTGAGGCTCAGATGGCCCCACAGAAGCACCTAGAGAACAGATGCGCTGTGGAGGGAGGCAGAGCTAAGTAGGTGAGGGGCTTGGGGTGGATCAAGATAAAGGTGGTGGTGGTGGTGGTGGTTTAGTTGCTAAGTCGTAGCTGACTCTTGGCAGCCCTCTACACTAACCCGCCAGGCTTCTCTGTCCGGAGGATTTCCCAGGCAAGAATACCTGAGTGCGTGGCATTTCCTTCTCCAGGGGATTTTCCACAGCCAGGGGTTGAGCCTGAGTCTATTGCTTGGCAGGTGGGTTCTTCGCCACTGTGCCCCCAGGGAAGGCTCTGACTGGAGGAATAAGACCTTAATGAACAAGGTCCTCAAGCAATTAGAATCTGAAGTGAGAAGAATCCAGCTTTGTTCCTTGAGGCCCCATGCCCTTGGCCCTTTCCTGAATTACTGCTATTCACTGCCTCCCTGAGTGCGTTGTAGACCAGCTCAGAGCTGAAGG
>SJYW01024212.1:99307-110786 GCA_006410735.1 Raphicerus campestris
AAAAAACAGCTCATCCTGGAGACCTCTGACTAGTAACGGCTAGGTCACGCGGTCAAGTGTCACCAGAGGCCAGTTTAGATGAGTGTGTAGTTGTGGAGAAGCAGTGTTAAAGTGAAAGCCTGCGGATGCTGAGGGAGAGAGCTGGCTGCCCGCACGGTGGCGGTAGTAGGTAAACGGCCTCAGGTTGCGTGCCTTTCAGGCCCTTGTCCCGCTTAAAATCTTCAGGAGAATCCAGGCAGTGAGGGGGATGACGGCATTCCCTTTTGACAGATTTGGAAACTGAGGTTCTGAGAGTGGTGGTGCTTCCGGTCTCCAGATCCTGTTTTCTGCACCATGGCCCTGGGCGTTGTGGTTTCAGGGCAGGCCTCTCCTTGCAGTTCTGGAAGCTTGTTTTTTGTCCTTTTGCAGCTCGTTTTCAGCTCAGGTGAACCTAATTAGGCCAATCAAACTCGCCAGAAATAAGCTGTCGGGCAGATTCCAGATAATTCATTAGTGCTGGGAAACTTCCCCTTGTTTCCCAGTGATCCCTGCTTCTGCGGCCCCTCCCAGGTCAGCTGGGGGAACCAGATTGCTGCGAAAAAGGCAGTTGTAGGAGCCAGGTTAGACTGAAGAGCCTGAGGATGCTAGCGGCCAGGTGAGGCAGGTGCTCTGCCAGCTGCTGAGGGGAAGGGCCTGCTTTGTGGCCGGAGGCCTGCAGACCCACCTGGGTGTAGTCTCTGGGTTTGGCCTCCTGTAAGGACATTCCAGTCTTTAGGAACCACACAGGGATAACACTCAGCTGTCCTTTCCAGGCCTCCTGTCACTCCTCATTGTGGGCGCCTTGGGTAACAGGAGCAAGCCGGGATGTTGAGGGTTATAGCTTGCTGCGTTGCCTGTTCAGGCCTTCATCAGAGTCAAGTTGTTAGTAGTCAAAGGGGCGTGACTTTTCCCCACAAATTCTGGGGGCATCTTATAACATCACCCTATGGACTGGGAACATGAGTTCAACACCAACATTTAGAGATGTTCATGAATATTTGCGATGTTCTGTCCCTTGCTGTTTAAGAGGAATGTATTCTGAGCACGTTTACCACATGCCCACTTAATCTCTCTGCTCCTTTATACTGCTCAAGAACCATGTGATAATTCATCTATAGAAAGACATTGACTTTTGCTAAGGATATTTTTCAGGATCCCACAGGTTTGAAACTTCTGTTTCATGGTTTGTACTTGAGCGAAGGTGTAATTTGTCACAGAAAGTGATTCTAAGTTTTTTATTATGCTACTTGTAATAAAGGGCTTCCCTGGGGGCTCAGTGGTAAACAATCTGCCTGCCAATGCAGGAGACACAGTTGTGTCCCTGGGTCGGGAAGATCCCCTGGAGAATAGAATGGCAACCTACCCCACTCTTCTAGCCCAGAGAATCCCATGGATAGAGGAGCCTGGAGGGCTGCAGTCCATGGGGTTGCAGAGCCGGACACGACTGATCAACCGAAACAACAGCAGCTTGTAATGAAATACTGTTCTTGACAGGCATTTTCTCCCTCCCCCGGAAACTGTGACTGGCTCGCTCGCTGATGCATGCTCTTTCTTCGTTTGTCTCTGTCTTGATACTCTTGTCTTCTGCCCGTCCCTCTCCTCTCTCTGGTGATGTGTGGAGTGGGCTGTGCGGGACTGAGTGCCTCAGGGCTCAGCTCCTGGGCCAGGTTCAGCTGGACTCTGCTGGCCCAGCTGGTGTTGCTCTCTCCTGGTAGCTGTCCTGGAGGCTAGGCCGGGTTGAACGAGGCTGAGTTCCACTCCAGGAGAGCAGGCTCCAGCGTCAGTGTGCTTATCACATACCTGCTTGCTTTTCTGGGGACATCCCGTCAGCCAGAGAAGTCACACGCCCATCCTGGTGTCAGTGCGAGGGGCTGACTGTGCCAGGGCGGGGCCGGGGGCACGGGGAGGGCCTCACTTTCGGCACCTGGAGGTAGGGGCTGGGGGCGGGCTGCTTTGCCGGCTCTGAGGGGCTAGTTTGGGGTGTGTAGTTTGCTGTGTTCTGCGTTAGACTCAGAGGAACGTTTGTTTAGGGTGGAGCATAGGCATTCAGCGAGTAAGGCAGTCTCTGACTACTCTGAAGTTCATTCATAAAATGCTCATAATCTCGAATTTAAGCAGAAAATATCCTATTCAAACTTCTGTTCATGACTTTGGATAAAAAGGACAGGAACTGCTTATACAGATCTGTGTTGGGGCCGGATTTTGCTCTCAGAAAACGCTGTTAGGTTCTTGTAAAAAGGAATAGTTTGCAATGATGACTGGGCTTTGGGCCTGCAAACTGTGGTGACGACATGATCACCAGGGAAACCGAAAGATGCGGCTTCTGAAAGGTCTCTGGAGGCTTTTGTTACCATCGTAGTCTGGAAGCTGATGGGCTTAGAGAATGGGGCTGGGGTTGGGGGCAGAGTGCCAGAGGCACGCCGTCCTGTGGAGACTTCTAGGATCCGGGTATTCAGTGCTGCAGAGATCTCCTGCTTGGCCCAGGGTTTAAAAACAAGGCGAGATTGGGGTATTTTCTAAAGTCAGTGTGGGGTTTGGCTCTGATAATCATGCTGCTGAAAGAACAGGAAATGAGGTAATGTCTTTAAACATGTATTGTTACAATGAACTGTAAATGTCTAAATATGGGCAGCTATGCCGTTCACTGCAGAGTTACTGTGTTGAGACTTAATGGGATCGGGTACTTCCTGTGTTGGCGGGTGTGATCCTTAAGGTAGCTGGCAGCATTCGAGTCTGGAGGCTCATCTGCCTGGACATGCTGGGGAGCTGGCTCCAGGCCTGCATCACCTCCTCCTCCAGGAGGAGCGCGAGGTCTGAGCATGTAAGCCAGCAGCCGGCCACCCAGAAACACCCGCTCTCGCCTGTTACCAAAGCACTCAGTCCCCGCAGCGAGGGTTTGTTCTCTAGGAAAACTTGGAAATCACTTCATTTTGGAGTTAAATCCAAAATGTAATTTTGTGTAATTTGTTCACACTCTTGTGCAGAAGTGTACATGTAGTATTTAGGTTTTCAGTTTGTATCTATGAGCGTGCATACAAAGGAGCATCAAAAACAGCTGAACAGTAATTGAAAGAACAAGACATGGGTTTCTAAAGTTCTTCCCAGTGGTGACAGTTTAGGGCATGGGCTTCTGCAGTCACTGGGCACCCAGTGACTGTTCAGACACTATTCTGAACTGTCGTGTAGAGCAGGGTGAGATAAAAGACTCCATCCCGGGTGGCGAAGTGGCGTAGATCATCAGCTGGTGAGCGTCTCGTATTGACTCCTCTCGTAGGATGGAGCGGGAAGGACCCTGAGCTCCCTCCTGAGGGGGGAGGTTGGAAAGCCTTTGCAGTGTCCGAGCTCTCTGACTCTGAGTCCAGAGCACGTTTTCTCTGAGAGGCTCCCGAGCTTGCAGAACTTGGTCTGTTAGCAAGGTTTCCTGTTGTGTAGCTGTGAACACTGAGGTCTGGTGAAGAGCTAGGCCAGTCTCTGAAATCGCCAGGCTAGGGCCCAAGGTCACTTATATTCAGGATTATCAGGCGCAGTGGGAAACCTCAGTATTTCCCTTTTCCTCAGAAAATATCCAGCAGCGAAAACAAAAACGGACCCAGCTGACCTTTGATGACTCGGGAGGAGTTAGGGCCCAGCAGCGCCCAGGCATGGGGGTGGGTGCCAGGGGGCAGCGCTGAGCTTGCCCACAGGCCTGCCCCAGCATCTGGGGAAGGCCCCTGGCTCCTACGGATGCCCGGCCCCCTGGGCCCTCTCCCCCGGGGTGGGGGATGCCCATAGGTCCCTGCACAGGTCTGTGTCCATTTCAGGGGATATTCTTATGATCCTCTTTAAAGTCTAACGATGCTCCTAGACTGATTAAGCCTTGTTTCCTTGAACATCATTTTTAGTGACCCAGTTCTGAATGAGGGGGGAGGAAAAAAGATCACACGTGTGGAAGGGTGGTTTTCAGTTAGTGCTGGTTGGGCTATGCCCAGCGGGCACTTAGGCATTCTGCTGACCACTTTTCTGGAGAGCATTTTGGCAGCATGTGCTGAGGTATTTTACAGGGTTCATACGCTGCAACTCAGCAATTCTGCTTGTCAGAAATCTCTCCTAAATAAATCATTTCAAAGTAGGTAAAAGCTTTGTGTGCAGAGGTGGTTGTCATAGAGCTCCAGCGCTGTCCTGCCTTGGCAGGGAGGGGCGGGGTGGATGAAAAGCCTGACGGCCTCACAGTAGGATAGAAGTTGACGCATGTTGCTGTAACACTTGTATTTATGAAGAGTTTTTTTTCCTTTTTTTCCCCTTTAGTTTTTTCTCTTTATGAATAGTTTTGAGTAACATAAGGAAATGCTTTTCTTAAAATGCATGATAAAGTAAGATGACCTATGGTCTCGAACGATGTAAACATTTTAAAGTAAAAAATCTAGAGG
This sequence comes from Raphicerus campestris, assembly GCA_006410735.1. Lineage (NCBI taxonomy): Eukaryota > Metazoa > Chordata > Mammalia > Artiodactyla > Bovidae > Raphicerus > Raphicerus campestris. The sequence goes on from SJYW01024212.1 coordinate 103,732, forward strand.
GAACTATACAAATGCTAACAGTCCTTGCTTGTAAGTAGTAGGATTATGGGTGTTTCAATCTTTATTTTTCTGTGTATTTCCTTATTTACAGTAAACATTAGATACAGAATTGGTGGAGGCAGTATGATTCTGGAAAGGTGGTAGAATATGGAGATTGCTTGGCAGCAGAGACCTAGCTGGTTTAAGAGTCCTGTTTTATGTAAGTTAAGAGTTGGCCTTGCACTCAGTCTGCTCCTTTGGACTGGGTGTCAGCGTGGCCAGGCGTGTGCCCAGAAGTGGTCCTGCAGCAGAGGGGTGAAGGGACAGCGCAGAGCCCGGCCCTGGGCCGTCACACCGCCGCCTCCCCCGTGCTCCCTTTCCGGTCTTCTCCCTCCAGAGTTGGGCTTCGGGGCGCCTGGCCTGGTAANTACAAAGTGCTAAGATTAACCTCCCGAGGGGAAATCCTCCCAAAGGAGCCAGGCCGTGGAGTCCAAGTAGCTGACGCAGATTGGCCGGCATTCCAGAGAGATGAATCAAGACTCTCTCTTTATTTTTGTGTTTCCTTTTCCCAGTCATCCCGACAACTCCAGCAGGTCGTAGAACGTGGCTCTGGCCTGTTCTCTGCAAGGTTCAGGGGACTCTGGATTTAGTTCCTAACTTTTGTGGGTGTGGCCTCCATGTGCTATTCTTCTGTATGCCGTGACATGTTCAAACAGCAAGGCCCTATAGAGCTGGGTTAGATGAATACAGCCTGGGAAATGCTGGAAGATGACACTGTTCCCACCAGAAATTACCCCGGGCTGCAGCTCCTGGAAAGTCCCTGTGTCTTCCAGGATCACACAAGAGGCTCAACAGAGAGAGATCAAGGGAGGCCAACTGCAGAGACTCAGGATGGTGCCCAAGACTCAATACACCTCTCAGGGTTGGACTCAGTAACCACGTTTGTAAGACTATAGTATAACCCAGAATGCCAACCTAACAAATTACTAGAGACCTTCTCTGTCAGCATGACCAGAGCTATTGCTGCTGCTGCTCTTAAGTCGCTTCAGTCGTGTCTGACTCTGTGCAACCCCGTGGACGGCAGCCCACCAGGCTCCTCTGTCCCTGGTATTCTCCAGGCAAGAATATTGGAGTGGGTTGCCATTTCCTTCTCCAACGACCAGGGCAGCCTCCTTATAAATAGCTATAAATGCAAAGTCCAGTCATTTCTGGAAGGCTGATGAACCTAGAATCAAAACCAGGAGTTTAATTCGTCTCCTTCCAGAAATGGATGGCTCTGGCAATAGGACCACGGCCCAGGGTCTCTGCAGGATGGGGCCGCCCCAGCCTGGGCAGTGATATGGGGCTGCCAGCGTTTGCCTCCATCCTGTGGTCACCTTCCAGTCAAGTCTGAAATTTACAGTCAAGATGGCTGAGACATGAGAGTCTGTCACAGGCGGATCTTTAAGGCTGATTTTCAGTTGTGTCCTTAGTTCCCTCGGGGTCTCAAATACTGAAAACAGGATCATGTGCAAATGCACTAACTGACTGGAGATATTTTCATAAATGAAGGGGAGCAAAATTTTGAATTTTAATTCCTTTGGAATTTTATTTAGATATGTTATTTTGGACTTTATTAAACAACTAATTTGGTCCTATTTGCCATGTGGTCTACTTTTAAGGATGCTCTGGGTCCCAATACCTAGATTTGGGGAAAAGCAAGTCACTCAGCAGCAGTGCTGTGGATCCAGCATGGTGACCCTTACTCGAGTCCCCTAAACCCTGAGTGAAAACTACCACCCTGAATCATCTTATTTTTAGATTTTTAACTTAGATTTTGCTTTTATACAGCAGCTATCAAACTACGTTTGTTCAGGGTAAATTGCCTTCTGACTGCATCCTGACCCTTGAAATATAAACGCTGTACTGGAAGTTAAATCAGAAAGGAACTTACTTTGCCAATGTTAGTATTGTCCAGGGCTGCATCTACTTCATCTAAAACAAAGAATGGAGCAGGCCGAAAACTAGAAAAAAATTACAATCAAGTCAGTTACAACTTTGTTTTGCGAGACTTGGAGGATAGGACTAAGAATATTCAGAATAAATAAAACGTGTCCTTTCGTATGCCTTTGTCTACGTCACCAATGGCCTCTATGTCAATAAATACAGTGCTCAATTCCCAGTCCACATCCCTTCAAAGGTGGATGGAACCAGAGCGGTCCTCCCCAACTCCCTCTGATGTCAAGGACACCATGGTCCACTCCCCGCCCCACCCACTGCTCCAGGCCCCAGTCCCTGCTTCTGCCAACTCCTGCACAGTCTCTTAACTTCTTCACTGCGGTGCCTTGGTGGCTCAGTGATCAGAGCACTCTTCAATCTAACTAGCTTCTTTGATGATTTCATCTGCTCTCAATGTTTTAAGTATCATTCATAGATGGAATGCTCTCACACTTCTACGGACAGTTCTGACTTCTCAAACCCTTGCCTCACTGGTCCAGTGGCTTACTCAGCTCCACGTGGGTGTCTGCTCAAACTCAAGCAAAATCGAACTTTTCACCTACCCTCAAACCCATCTCTCCTGTGCCCCTCTCCAGTTCAGTTAAAGGCAGCTCTTACCCCTCTAGCTGATAGGCTCCCTCCTACCCCGAGTCTGTTCCCACGCTGGTCTGCACTGCCGCCACCGCCGTCTTCCGCCCTGATGGCTGCCACAGCTCCCTGACCCTGCGCCTGCTGCTGCTGCAGTCTGCTCTCGACAGGCACCAGGCTCACTCTGGCCTCAGCGCTTTCCTCTGCACTCATTTCTCATGTCTAGAATGTTCTTCCCTTAGAACTCTCCTCTAGAACACCCCACCCATGTGACTTGACCCCTTAATTTCTTCAAATCTTTGCTCACACATTACCCTTTCAAAAAGCCCTTCTCAGAAGACTTTTTAATCCTGCAGACCCTTCCCTGTCACTACTGCCATTGCCTCCTTTGTCTCTGGAGCATCTGTCATTTTCTAATAGTCTCTATGTTAGAGAATTAGTTTCCTAATACACCTTACTTATCATCTGTCTTCCCCAACTAAAATTAAGTCTCTTTGAGGGAGGGTATTTGTTTTCTTCACTGCAGTCTCTCCTATGCCCATTAACACCACTCAACACAGTAAATATTTAACAAATATCTGTTGAATAAATGGATGGGGGTGACATCCAGGAATAGTGTTCTGCTAAGATTCACTCCACACAGGCTCCTGTTTAAGTCCCTGCCTCCTCTGTTTCTCAAAGTCTTCCTGCATTAGTGGCATCTTCTTTCGCTTTCCTAACATCACCAATTCTTTTTCCTTCTTGAGACCAGTAACAAACAGCTGTAAAACTTCTGTGCTGATCTTTATGATCATGAAAATAGAGAGGCTCTCTTATCCATACCATAGTTCTTCATCTAGTGCTTTGAACGTTGAAAAGTTAATTGCTTTAATTTTTGCTAACATCTTTCCTGTGATTTATTTTACAAACACAAGTGTCACCATCATCAGTGGAAATGAGGAGGTTAAACTTTTTTTCAGAAGAAATACTTTGCCTAACATTCCTTACTAAATAGCAGATTTCTGAATGTGGACTAGGAAAATGACATAAAAGTTAGCTGTTTTTATTTTGTTTGGATTTGTTGTTGGAATTGTTTTTTGGCAATCTTGAATTCAAATCTGGCCATTTGCTACCCCCTTTTCTCCTTTCTTTTCGATTAAGCTGGACATTAGTAGCTTTTGATAATAACATATTGAATAAAAATTGTTCAAAGACTGAATTCTCTCCTAAATTTGCTGTCTAAATTATTACAGGCCTATAGCATAACCTGAATTGTCTGGCTGAAAACAATAGTTTTGTATGACATACGTTGCATAAAGACAAGTAATTAGTAGACTGTCTGTAGGAAGGGTCATTTGGTCTCTGCCCTGATGCACAGTCAGAGGGCTCACCATGACCGTACCTGTGCACGGCAAACAGGAGTGCCAGTGCTGCCACGCATTTCTCTCCCCCGGACAAGTTATCCATCGGCATGAACCGTTTGCCTGGGGCCACACAGTTATAGCTAATTCCCTCCAAGTAAGGCTCTTCTGGGTTCTCTGGGCTAAGAAATGCCTGTAACACATGTTATTTATTTAGCAGTATCAAAAAAGCTATTAGTAAAGTTCAACTTGGAACTGCAAAATACTATTGGTTATATTTTTCTCCATTTGATGGAAAAATATACCAATACTTGTAAATAATGTATTCAGCTCTACTTGTAAGCAGAGATAACAAGGTTCACTGGATAGGGAGTACAGGGAAAATATTCTAACACACATGAAAGATAAGATCTTCCCATCAGTCTTCTGTTCATAGTTCAGAAGCATATGCTGCAGTCTTACTAAAATAGCCTTCATTCAATTCTTCCACTGGTCCTTTCATCAAATCTTTACTGAACACCTATTATGGGTCAAGTTCTATAGCAACAGAGATGAATCCTGCCCTCAAGGAGTTAAGAGGTTTCTTCTAGTCTTACTTTATAAAAAATAAGTTAATTTTTGGATTAAAGATCTAAGACCAGAAACCATAAAATTCCTAGAGGAAAACACAGGCAAAACACTCTCTGACATAAATCACAGCAGGATCCTCTATGACCCACCTCCCAGAGTAATGGAAATAAAAGCAAAAATAAACAAATGGGACCAAATTAAACTTAAAAGCGTTTGCACAATGAAGGAAACTGTAAGCAAGGTGAAAAGACAGCCTTCAGAATGGGAGAAAAGAATAGCAAACGAGGCAACTGACAAAGAATTAATCTCAAAAATATAAACAGCTCATGCAGCTCAGTACCAGAAAAATAAATGACCCAATCAAAAAATGGGCCAAAGAACTAAACAGACATTTCTCCAAAGAAGACATACAGATGGCTAACAAACACATGAAAAGATGTTCAACATCACTCATTATCAGAGAAATGCAAATCAAAACCACAATGAGGTTACCATCTCACGCCAGTCAAAATGGCTGCTATCAAAAAGTCTACAAACAATAAACGCTGGAGAGGGTATGGAGAAAAGGGAACCCTCTTATACTGTTGGTGGGAATACAAACTAGTACAGCCACTATGGAGAACAGTGTGGAGATTCCTTAAAAAAACTGGAAATAGAACTGCCATACAACCCAGCAATCCCACTGCTGGGCATACACACCAAGGAAATCAGAATTGAAAGAGACAAGTGTGCCCCAATGTTCATTGCAGCACTGTTTATAATAGCCAGGACATGGAAGCAACCTAGATGTCCATCAGCAGAGGAATGGATAAGAAAGCTGTGGTACATATACACAGTGGAAAATTATTACTCAGCTATTAAAAGAAACACATATGAATTAATTCTAATGAGGTGGATGAAACTGGAGCCTATTATACAGAGTGAAGTAAGTCAGAAAGAAAAACACCAATAACAGTATGAAAGTGAAAGTGAAGTTGCTCAGTCATATCGGACTCTTTGTGACCCCATGGACTGTAGCCTACCAGGCTCCTCCATCCATGGGATTTTCCAGGCAAGAGTGCTGGAGTGGGTTGCCATTTCCTTCTCCAGAGTATCTTCCTGACGCAGGATTCGAACCGAGGTCTCCCACATTGTAAGCAAGATGCTTTACCATTTGAGCCACCAGGGAAGTCATGCATATATATGAAATTTTAAAAGATGGTATCGATGACCCTATATGTGAGACAGCAAAAGAGGCACAGATATAAAGAACAGACTTTTGGACTCTGTGGGAGAAGGCGAGGGTGGGATAATGTTAGAGAATAGCATTAAAACATGTATATTATCATATGTGAAATGATCACCAGTCCAAGTTTGAGGCATGAAACAGGGCACTCAAAGCCTAGTGCACTGGGACAACCCTGAGGGATGAGGGAGGTGGGAGGGACGTTCAGGATGGGGGACACATGTACACCCATGGCTGGTTCATGTCAATGTATAGCAAAAAACCACTACAATATTATAAAGTAATTAGCCTCCAGTTAAAATTATTTAATTAAAAATACCACCACCACCACAACAAAGTTATTCTTGGTTGAAATTCTAAGTATGTGATTCAAGATTACTTCAGTCATAAAAGAATACTGAGAGAAAGAGGGAAACTCAAATATAGATGACCTGGTCTGCATCTTTTGTCCATATCCAACTGCACAGTATTTGCTGTGGATACTGATCACGGAATGGAAAGACCGATACACGGGGCGTGTCTAGACTTGAACCCTGCCTCTGGTTCCTTCTCCACAGACCCCACATCAACCTCTTTCCCCTACATTACCCTAACTCTACTGCAGAGACCACTAACAGCTCTACAAAGTCAAATTAGTACAGATCACAGAATTCCAGAACTGAAAGAGAACTTGGAAACCAGATGATCTAACCCACTCGTTGTGGAGATGAAGAAGCAGGACCAGAGATTTTGACTTGCCAGGCTGACTAGACCTATAACACAGGTCACGGTGATAACCAATTTTCATGAGCTGACTTTACCCAGTTAAGTGGGCTGCTCAAGAGAGAGTGATGATGATTTACCACCATTAAAGAAAAACAATACAAATAACACAAAGTTCCTACTCATACTTGAGCGTGAGAAATACATACTTGGGCACTGCTGTTTCTGCAGAGCTTCTTGTAGATTTGATCAATTGAGATTGAGACGTGCTCAAAACACTTGTTGAAAAGATCGTATCTCCTTTTTTTCACCTGTTCAAACTCTTGCCTACATATTCTGGCTTCCTTTCTGCTGGCCTCAAAAGCTAAGAGAGAATCAGTGTTCTTTATTTTGGAGATCACCAAGGGCTTTACTTATTTCAACTTTAAAGCATAAAACAATTTTTAAGCTAGATTTTGAGTTTGGCCATCTTGAATTAAATCTACCTTCAAAACATCTCAGCTATTATTAAGTCCAAGAAAATGACTATTAAAATTGATGAACCCCTTTTCTGGGTAGGACTTATTTTAAAATAATAACAAATTCCAACAGCGTATCTAATATGCCTCTTGTGCTGCTATGAAATAAGACACTGTTCAAAAATAACCAATACACCTGTTTTTAAATTAAAATTA
>SJYW01024212.1:120338-132362 GCA_006410735.1 Raphicerus campestris
TCATCTGCATATCTGAGGTTATTGATATTTCTCCTGGCAATCTTGACTCCAGCCTGTGCTTCATCCAGCCCAGCATTTCGGATGATGTACTCTGCATATAGGTTAAATAAGCAGGGTGACAACATACAGCCTTGACGTACTCCTTTTCCTATTTGGAACCAGTCTGCTGTTCTATGTCCAGTTCTAACTGTTGCTTCCTGACCTGCATACAGATTTCTCAAAAGGCAGGTCAGGTGGTCTGGCATTTTCATCTCTTTAAGAATTTTCTACAGTTTGTTGTGATCCACACAGTCAAAGGCTTTGGCATAGTCAATAAAGCAGAAATAGATGTTTTTCTGGAACTCTCTTGCTTTTTTGATTATCCAGCAGATGTTGGCAATGTGACCTCTGGTTCTTCTGCCTTTTCTAAATTCAGCTTGAACATCTGGAAGTTCACAGTTCATGTACTGTTGAAGCCTGGCTTGGAGATTTTTGAGCATTACTTTGCTAGCGTGTGAGATGAGTGCAATTGTGCGGTAGTTTGAACATTCTTTGGCATTGCCTTTCTTTGGTACTGGAAAAAAAACTGACCTCTTCCAGTCCTGTGGCCACTGCTGAGTTTTCCAAATTTGCTGGCATATTGAATGAAGCACTCTCACAGCATCATCTTTTAGGATTTGAAATAGCTCAACTGGAATTCCATCACCTCCACTAGCTTTGTTCATAGTGATGCTTCCTAAGGCCCACTTGACTTCACATTCCAGGATGTCTGGCTCTAGGTGAGTGATCATACCATTGTGATTATCTGGGTCGTGAAGATCTTCTTTGTATAGTTCTTCTGTGTATTCTTGCCACCTCTTTTTAATATCTTCCCAGGCTTCTGAAGCCTAGCTTGAAGGATTCTGAGTGTTACTTTGCTAGCAGGTGAAATGAGCACAATTGTATGGTAGTTTGTACATTCTTTGGCATTGCCTTCCCCTGGGATTGGAATGAAATCTGATCTTTTCCAATCCTGTGACCATTGCTGAGCTTTCCAAATTTGCTAACATACTGAGTACAGCACTTTAACAACATCATCTTTTAGGATTTTAAATAGCTCAGTTGGAGGTAACATTTAAACTAGAACCTAAACCATGAGCAGAACTAACTTGAGTAAGGAGAGAAGGGAAAAAGTGTGGCAGGCATTACCTTCCAGGAAAACTTTCTTGACCCCGTAGAGGCGTTATTTAACATCTGATAAAGGTGTTTTAATTCATTGGAGGAAATAATTTTTTAGAAGATGCTGAGTAAAGTGGTTAACTTATATACCTTTTAAGAAACAGATTCTTACCTCATACTATATATAAAAATAAATTTCAGAGAAATTAAATAGGAAAAGAAAAAATCATTAACAGGAAGAGAATATTTATAGTTACTGAGTAATGTTGTAGGGAAGGACTTATTAAATATGAAAGCACTGAATAGACTATAAAATAGATAAGAGGTTATTTTCTGATTTCCCAAAGCACCACAATTAACAATAAAAGAACTCAAAATAAATCTAACAAAATATATTAATATTTAAAACATGAAATAAAAAGATGTGGTAGTTATTGCTGCTTGACATCCATTCTCCATTCCTTCCTTTCTAACAAAGCCCAGGTTTGGCCATGTCTCCCTCACAGGGCCCATGAACCCTGCCTGGCCTAAGCTAAGTCCAGCCCACTCCAACAGTGACTGGGCAGGAGTGAACATGTGACCCAATTCAGGACACTGTGATGAGAGGACAACTGCTGGACCTCTGTGGAAAAGCTTTTCTTCAATCTTAAGAACAGCACCACTACAAAAGGCACTCTCTCTTCTCTGAGGGTTGTGGTTGTGTTGGCTGGAAGGCAAGAAAGGCCAGAGTCGTTTTGCCCTCATAAAACCAGCAGCTTCAGGACAAAATCGAAACACAAAGCTACAGGGGTAACAGATACGGAGTCAGAGCTATTAAATTAAAGAGACCATGAAACTGGACTTCTGGTCTGTGCCCTGCTGCTGTGAAGAACTTGTCACTTCCTGAGATACTGCACTGAGACGCCAACAGGGTGATTCAAATGCTGGAGTGTGTTGGCTACTTTTGTGTTTCAGGACCTTTCAATGACTTTTATTCATTTTGAATCTTCAAGAAGGGAATAGCCTTTCAAAATACTGGCAGAAACTTTTCTTCTTCAACAAGCTCTTTCATAGTATTGGTATGAAAGTAGTCTACAGACTACAGAGTGAGAAATGCTGATATAAACACTTTAAATGTTTTAAGCATTTTATATGTAACCTGTTTATACTATTTCTTTAAAAACTATTAGGAAATCTACTTACCCCCCTAAACTATGCTCTGTCATCTAAAAATTATTCTATAGGATTTAAATATTCAATATTACCATAAGTTAGTCATAAACAACAGAAATCTTTCAGTTACCTTCAAATCCTCTCTTAGAGAGCTGTAGTCCACCTCAATGGCTGCTTCTTTCTCATATATATCAGTGGTTGCCTGGGTACCTTCTGCTTCAGTTCCCAACTGGAAAACACACGAAGCCCTTTCCTTGTTATCTGAAAATGGTGCTCTCTACTCACGTGTCTGTCCCAAGTCCTCCAGCTGATGGCCACCTCACTCAGATTAGAAGATAAAGAGCCTTATGCAGGTCTGCAAGGCCACAGTGATCTGGCCTCAGCTTTCCCTTTAACTTCACTCTGTGTTAGTCTCCCTGCTCCAACCAACCTGGGCTCCTTGAACAGACCGTGTACGCATCCACTTAGGGCTGGCAAAACGCCCTCTGCCTGGACACCTTTCCTCTACACATCTGTATCTCTTCATCTTTTACCTCGTCTACTAGCCAGCTGCCTTCTCTCAGGACCTCCAAGGCCTCTGCATCAAATTCTCTTTATTTCCCTTCCTGCTTTGTGTTTTCTTTAGCCTACATCACTGCCAAACACACGAACATTTTGCCGTCTGCCGCTTTGTTTCTGTGCCTCTCTCCACCCCAGCAGAATCTGAAGCAAGGGACTCGGGGTAGCTACACTCACTGCTGTAGTCTCAGTGCCTACTGCAACGCTGGAAACACGNTTCATCTTTTACCTCGTCTACTAGCCAGCTGCCTTCTCTCAGGACATCCAAGGCCTCTGCATCAAATTCTCTTTATTTCCCTCCCTGCTTTGTGTTTTCTTTAGCCTATATCACTGCCAAACACACGAACATTTTGCCGTCTGCCGCTTTGTTTCTGTGCCTCTCTCTACCCCAGCAGAATCTGAAGCAAGGGACTCGGGGTAGCTACACTCACTGCTGTAGTCTCAGTGCCTACTGCAATGCTGGAAACATGTATTTCAGTGTCAATATATGTCACTCTCTGAACAAAGAGAGAAGAGGAAAGAAGGAACAAATAAAGAAGCGCTTATTCAGCTGCAGGCCGGCTTTTGGTGTAATGCTGACACCACAAGCAAGACCTACAAGTTATGAGAAAACCCCTTTCTCACTCTTTTACAGATGTTCTCACCTGAAACAAACCAATAAAACTACTTTTGGAAGTAAGTCCACATGTTATATAGTATATCTGCACTAAAACGGGTCACGCAGAAGGGGAATCTGAACACAAAGGGCAACACTGAACCCTCAGATCTCACAACTACTATTTATGATTCAACACTGCACTTTGTATTAAGCTTCTGCATGAGTCACCGAATGCCTTGCTATTCGAAGTGTGATCAGTGGGCTGGCGAGAGCAGGCCTCACCTGGGAAACGAGGTCCCCAGGGGCTTCATGTGCGCAGGAGAGTTTCAGAACCAGTGATCTGTACAGTCTCTCCCACAACATAAGAATTTCCTATGAGAATTCTGGCAGATGTAGGTAACTCATCCCGTGTCTGAACACGTCCCATGGAAGGGAAATCTCAGTTCTACCTTACAAAAGTTTTAAGACGATTCCTACAATTGCATAAGACAGTTAATTCTATGTGGTGATCCTTGTCCAGCCTTCTGGAAAGAGACAATTTATACCCAATGCCTTTTCTGTTTTGGACTTTAGATGACCTTGTACAGCACCCTCATTACATGGCTGCTGTCCTTGAGGTCGCGGAAGAGTCAGACACAACTTAGCAATTAAACACCAACAACTAGATGTGCGTGTAAAATTTCAATCAGGGAATTCACCACTAGAGGTCTTCCCTCTTTCTAGTAGGAAGTGTTCCCTAGTAGAAGAAATCTGACTCTGTGTCCTCCATCCCCAACGCCAGTGTCCCCCTGAGGATTAGAAAGAACAAGTATGTTCTGTCTTCTGTGACAGACTTTCTTCTACTGGAGGAGAATAACCATATTCCCCAAGACTTCTCTTCCCAGCATGACACAGTCTGGGCCTTTTCACTATCATGGACATTTTACTCTTACAAAACATCATGCTTTAGAAAGTAAATGCAATATTCCAATGTGGTTTGACCAGCACAAAGCAGAGCAGAACTATCACTTTCTAGATCACGATTCAGTATTAATCTAGCTTAAGGTATTAATACCTGCTTTGAAATAACCCACTATGAATACGAAAGTCATTCACCCTAATAAACAAGTAAATAATTTCACATTCATGGTGGGCACATATGTTGGAAAATACTTCTGAAAGTTCACTGACTGGAAAAACAATAGGCCCAAAACAGCAGCAGCAATGCCTGACCAGCAGCACTTCCTTAAATGTCAGTCATTAAAGCTGCTGCTGCTTCTACACTATGCAATGACAAATCTCTTCTAAAATTACAGCCTTTTAAATAGACTTTCCATTTCTCTCTCTATTATTGTGAGTACTGCTTTTCTGCTTCCATCCACTTCTTCTATTACAGACCCTCCCTTCCCTCTTTCTGCACCCTTAAAAGTGGACACATGACCCAGAATGAACCAGTCAGAGTTCTTCCTCAGGATTTTTCTAACTGAGGGCAGGAGAGAGGTGTCTTCCCCCTCTGGTCAAAGCTAGTGGTTATAGCTGCAGCCATGTGAGGAAAGCTGATCTGAACAAATAAACCCAATACATACTAAGTTCTCCACAGTGTTCAAATTCCTAGACCATGTCACAGAGGAGGCATTCTCCACTTCAATCCTACCCCTGACCTCCCATTCCCCCTTTAAAGCCATCTGAGCAGGGCGCATGACATTTGTGGCCAGTAAAGTGGCTTCTCCTTTCCTTCCATCTGGGATGTAATCTCTGTTAAAACAGAGAAAAAAGACTCTTTTTCAAGCTTAGTTGTGCAGCTTACAGGATATTGGTTCTCTGATCAGAGACTGAACTGGGGGCTCTGGCAGTGAGACTGCCAGGGAATCTTCCCCCTTCCCCCAGCAAAAGACTTTTGAGTATAATGTAACACCAGAATTATGCTATGAGAAGTAGTCAAAATCAGCAAGAGGAAAACTGTTTCACAGTTGCTTCACATTGAAGAACCATAAGGACTGCATGCCTCTTCTGGAGGAGAAACTGGAGGGAAATGCATGGTTTTCTGACTGGTGACAAAGCAGAGAGGGGAGGAGGGAGGTGGAAAGGGGACGACAGGGAAGGGGTCACTAAAGATTTAAAAGATAATTTGAGAGGTAAAAGAACTACGTTCACCATCCTCTGCATTAGCTAACAGTAAGATACTCTTCTTGAACTATGTCGTCATATCTTTCCTAACATGAGCAGCAAAACAAAGGGTATATAAGCATCCCGCTGACCTCAAGAGTACTATGTAGTTTGAATGTGATGAGAAAGCAAAGGAGGCTAACAGAAAAATATCCACCATGAGGAGGCTTCAGTCTCATCTTCTGACTCCCTTCCCCACACTCTCATCACCTGGACAGACTCAGTGAGGCATGTTTCTACTGAAAAGGACCTCAAGTTGTTGGTGAGGGTGCAGAACAAGATCCCTCCACACACCACCAAGTGTTCCCAGAGTACAGCACTGCTCATGCTACCAGGCACGTGCCCCTGCCTGCAACGGACTGTGGCTACCCCACCTCCCCAGAATGCCCCTGAACTCCCATGGCTTTAGTTCTGATTCCTCTTGGGTGTCTATATACAGGTAAGAAACTGGTGCTATGGAGCTAAAACGATACGGATTAGCAAGAGAAATAAGAGAGCTATACAAAGTGCCCAGTCTTCTGGAATAAGGATCATTTTGCCCTTTTCCCCTATCAGACGAGATGTTTTTTTCTGCTCCTAATAAAGCTTTAGAACAAGACTAAGAATCTGCATAGCTACAACTTCACTAAGCAGACAAAGGCCTACATAAAAGTTCCACACAACTGCACATATTTTAAAATCACTTGCTAGAGTACCTCCACTTCAATGATGTCATCCAGCGACCCCAACAAAAGAACTATTTCAATGTCTTGAACTTTGCAGTCAAGCAACATGTTATGCTTCTCTAACCGATTCTGTTCCAAAGAACTCTGAAGGATCACAACTTCTTTTTGCCACTTTCCCACTTCCCTGCAAATATACAGATATAAAAAAGTGATTATATTTTACTAATTACATAAAGTTCCATCAAGGAAGAAAAACATGTTTATAAACTTACTTGAAAAAAATATTTTTTCTTTCAAGTGCTGTTAAGTTGCAATTAGTCCATGAATGCTTGTAATTTAAACTTTAACACTCCTGACAAAGGCCATGAATATAATTACTTAATCCAAGGGAACATTTCCAATAATAAACATCATTACTTTAATCAGGCTAGCAACAATACAGTGCTCTCCAAGTTACCTTATTTTTAAATCTGTACAATTTTTCAAGCTGTATCTCTCTCACTATAAGTTCTACATTTTAGAACCTCAAACCAAAAGAAAGTGTCTGTTAGCAAGATTAATGTCTTACCAATTAAGTCATTACACACCTAATAATCTAAACTTCATTACTACCATCACCACCACTAATGTAAGGCCTTCTATCTTATGAGGGCTTAGGAGTTTTACCAGTTGAAACAAAAGGGGGGACTTTAAAGAGGACCCAGAAGACTAAAAATAAAATAAATTAAGAGTTATATGGTTTTCAAAAATCTGATGATAGAGATGTGGTTCTATTTAAATTAAATATGAGCCAAAAAAAATCATGTGTAAACAAACTTAATTCCACTCAAAAATCTTAGACAAAGAATTTTCTGGCAGCATCTTGAAACACTAAGATTTTGAACATTGTGAAATATTCATGAGTTTGAGCAAAAACAGAACTCACTGCACCTGTTCACTTATGGTTGTGTCAATCACACAAGAGAGCAGATGTAACTGGCTCAACAGGCCAGTGGACTCAAAGTGCTACTGATCATCATCACAACAAATACATGCTCATTATATGCCAGGTACTGTTCTAAGTACCATATGAACTCATTTAATCCTATGACTATTCTATGACATAGGCACTGTTACCATCCCCACTTTACTGATAAGAAAATGAAGGCACCATCTATAAGCAGCAAAGCTAGGGCCTGGAACCATGCAGAATGTCTCCAGACTGTACACCTCACTCGCTATGCCCTGTCACACAGACTAGCAGGGCCTTCCTAACAAGAAGGGACCAGTCTCAAGGAGATTTATGGTAAGGAAGCTGAACCTCCAATACTCTGGCCACCTGATGTGACGAAATGACTCATCTGAAAAGACCCTGATGCTGGGAAAGATTGGAGGCGGGAGGAAAAGGGGATGACAGAGGATGAGATGGTTGGATGGCATCACCAACTCAGTGGACATGAGTTTGAGTAAGCTCCGGGAGTTGGTGATGGACGACAGGGAGGCCTGGCGTGCTGCAGTTCCTGAGGTCACAAAGAGTCAGACATGACAGTGACTGAACTGAACTCTTTGTATAGGTCTCTTTTTACTCATTTAAAAGTACTGTACACTCTAAACAACTAACCACCTCTCTTGGTTTTTCCCTTAAGTTGCAATGCTTGATAGATGCAATAGGAGACCAAAAGCCACATAATGGTACATATTAAAATAATAAAACTTCTATAATAAATTTCAAATTGATGGTAAACATTTTTTAAACTCTGATAAACTTTTTAATCACCTATCAATGGCCAAAAACTTCTTTCGTTCTTCTTCAATTTGAGCTTGGACTTTCTCAACATTGGTATTCTGAGTGACAAATTCATCCTTAAGTTGCTGCTGTTTTTCCATTAGTTCATCCACAATTTTCAGACAATTTTCTTCAACCTATATGGAGATGATTTACATTACAGGTTTACCATCTTTTACATTAGTAAGGCCAACAGGTCATTTTATTATTACTACAACCATGCCAGTCATTCCAAGATAAACCCTGTCCTGCATGCTGCCAGAGCCTCCACTGTAGAATGTGGCCCACTCCTGTTTACACTACCAGGTGATCACTACCTACCTTTCTCTTTCACTTTGGATCCATTTCCCAGCTTGCTGCATCTGACTTCTATTTCCACTGTCCAGTGAAAACCTTCTTCCTACCAGACCTTACCTTCTTGGCTCTAACTGTGGCCTTTTCAGTTTAACTCTGCTCACTTCCTTCCCCTCACACCCTGGGATCATGGCTGTCTTCACAACCAAGGCAACCACTCCTTCCAGAACTCCATCCTTGCTCCACTGCTCTTCGCTGCCTACTCTCTGAATTTACATGATGTGTTCAATCTACTCCCATAAACCAGCCTAGACTTCTCCTATTACCCATGTCCTCGCTAACTACCTGTCGGAAATTGCTGTTTAGATGTCACACAGGGAAGTCATATTCTACAGGTCCAGAATTTTCTCTCCTTAATCTCTCCTCCTATCCACCAATCACCCAAGTGAGAATTCAGGACCATCCTCTCAACGTCTAGAAAGTCATGAAGCTGTACGGATTTCACATCAAGTATTTCTCAAATCTGTACCCCTTCCCCACCTTCTATCACTATTAGAGCTTTTCAGCAACTCAACAAATGCTTATTCATCAAAGAAAGCCATCACTTCGATGACCCTTTGGTCACGTCTCATTNAGGAAGCTGAACCTCCAATACTCTGGCCACCTGATGTGACGAAATGACTCATCTGAAAAGACCCTGATGCTGGGAAAGATTGGAGGCGGGAGGAAAAGGGGATGACAGAGGATGAGATGGTTGGATGGCATCACCAACTCAGTGGACATGAGTTTGAGTAAGCTCCGGGAGTTGGTGATGGGCGTGCTGCAGTTCCTGAGGTCACAAAGAGTCAGACATGACAGTGACTGAACTGAACTCTTTGTATAGGTCTCTTTTTACTCATTTAAAAGTACTGTACACTCTAAACAACTAACCACCTCTCTTGGTTTTTCCCTTAAGTTGCAATGCTTGATAGATGCAATAGGAGACCAAAAGCCACATAATGGTACATATTAAAATAATAAAACATCTATAATAAATTTCAAATTGATGGTAAACATTTTTTAAACTCTGATAAACTTTTTAATCACCTATCAATGGCCAAAAACTTCTTTCGTTCTTCTTCAATTTGAGCTTGGACTTTCTCAACATTGGTATTCTGAGTGACAAATTCATCCTTAAGTTGCTGCTGTTTTTCCATTAGTTCATCCACAATTTTCAGACAATTTTCTTCAACCTATATGGAGATGATTTACATTACAGGTTTACCATCTTTTACATTAGTAAGGCCAACAGGTCATTTTATTATTACTACAACCATGCCAGTCATTCCAAGATAAACCCTGTCCTGCATGCTGCCAGAGCCTCCACTGTAGAATGTGGCCCACTCCTGTTTACACTACCAGGTGATCACTACCTACCTTTCTCTTTCACTTTGGATCCATTTCCCAGCTTGCTGCATCTGACTTCTATTTCCACTGTCCAGTGAAAACCTTCTTCCTACCAGACCTTACCTTCTTGGCTCTAACTGTGGCCTTTTCAGTTTAACTCTGCTCACTTCCTTCCCCTCACACCCTGGGATCATGGCTGTCTTCACAACCAAGGCAACCACTCCTTCCACAACTCCATCCTTGCTCCACTGCTCTTCGCTGCCTACTCTCTGAATTTACATGATGTGTTCAATCTACTCCCATAAACCAGCCTAGACTTCTCCTATTACCCATGTCCTCGCTAACTACCTGTCGGAAATTGCTGTTTAGATGTCACACAGGGAAGTCATATTCTACAGGTCCAGAATTTTCTCTCCTTAATCTCTCCTCCTATCCACCAATCACCCAAGTGAGAATTCAGGACCATCCTCTCAACGTCTAGAAAGTCATGAAGCTGTACGGATTTCACATCAAGTATTTCTCAAATCTGTACCCCTTCCCCACCTTCTATCACTATTAGAGCTTTTCAGCAACTCAACAAATGCTTATTCATCAAAGAAAGCCATCACTTCGATGACCCTTTGGTCACGTCTCATTCATTACCTTCTTTAGGTGGTCGGTGTCTTCTCTGCCTTTCTGGATTGTTTCCTTTAATGTGTTAATCTTATTCAGTTTCTTCTTCAGATGACTGCGACTATATTCAAGTTGAATATTAAGCCGAGTTTTTTGTTTCTCAAATTCTAATCTAGTATAATAAAATCAAGCATTAAAAGTGGTAAACAGAGTCCTTTAATTTAAAAAAATTTTTTTGGTTTTTATTATAGAAAACTTCAAACACCAACATAAAAAAAAGAACACTACAATGGATTTCCATACAGCTATTACCCAACTCTAATAAGCAATTCATGGTTCATCTTGTTTTACCTATAATCCCACTTATTACTCCTTCCCATCACTTAATTATTTAAAGCAAATTTCAGACATCATGTAATTTCATCAATAAATATTTTAATATGTTTCTCTGAAAGTGAAGTGACTTTTAATACATAACCATAAACTTCTATAGGTAGAAATGATAACATTCTTAAGATCAAAGTGCTATCTTTGCCAAATTTCCTGATTTTCATTAATTTAAAAAAACTGGTTTGTTTGAATCAGGATTTATTTACTATATATGAATGTGTTTCTCAAATCCTTTATAATCTATAGTTTCCTTATCTTTTTCTTTAAGTTACAATTCATATGTTTATTCTATTTAGTCAATTAATCTTTTCAAATAGTAGTTCATTCACAAACTCCAAACTTGGGAGTTCAAGAACATGTTCTTTCCTGATGTACCTTCCTACTATGCGAGCTTCATAACTTCCCCATAAAGAAGTCCAGTATCAAAAAGACAGTTTCTTCAGTAAGTGGTGCTGGGAAAACTGGACTTCTTTTTTATGTAAAAGAAGGAAATTAGAACATCCTCTAACACCATATACAAAAATAAACTCAAAATGGATTAAAGGCCTGAATGTAAGATCAGAAACCATAAAACTCCTAGAGGAAAAACACAGGCAGAACATTCTTTGACATAAATTGTAGCCACATTTTTTGGAATCTGTCTTCTAAAGCAAAGGAAATAAAAACAAGAATAAACAAATGGTACCTAATTAAACTTGTAAGCTTTTGTACAGAAAAGGAAACCACTGACAAAAGGAAAAGACAACCTATTAAACGTGAGAAAATATTTGCAAATGATGTAACTGCTAAGGTGTTAATATACAAAATATACAATCAACTCAAACAACTCAAAACCAAACAACCAGTGAAAAAATGGGCAGAAGATCTTAATAGACTATTTCCAAAGAGGAAATGCAGATGGCCAACAGACAAACAAAAAGATACTCAACACTGTTAATCAACAGGGAAATACAAATCAAATTCACCTCACACCTGTCAGAACAGGTATTGTTAAAAAGAACACAAATAACAAATGCTGGCAAGGATGTAGAGCAAAGGGAACCCTGGTACACTGTTGGTGGGATGTAAATTGGTACAGCCACTATGGAAAACAATATGGAGATTTCTAAAAATAAAAAAAGAAGACTAAAAATAGAACTATCATTATGACCCAGCACTTTCACTTCTGGGTACATATTAAAAAAAACAATGTAAATAAAAAATATTTATATTCTAAATAAAAATGATACGTGCACCCCACTGCAGCCATGAAATTAGAAGACGCTTACTCCTCGGAAGGAAAGTTATGACCCACCTAGATAGCATACTCAAAAGCAGAGGAA
>SJYW01024212.1:133007-171288 GCA_006410735.1 Raphicerus campestris
AAAAGAACACAAATAACAAATGCTGGCAAGGATGTAGAGCAAAGGGAACCCTGGTACACTGTTGGTGGGATGTAAATTGGTACAGCCACTATGGAAAACAATATGGAGATTTCTAAAAATAAAAAAAGAAGACTAAAAATAGAACTATCATTATGACCCAGCACTTTCACTTCTGGGTACATATTAAAAAAAACAATGTAAATAAAAAATATTTATATTCTAAATAAAAATGATACGTGCACCCCACTGCAGCCATGAAATTAGAAGACGCTTACTCCTCGGAAGGAAAGTTATGACCCACCTAGATAGCATACTCAAAAGCAGAGGAATTACTTTGCCAACAAAGGCCCGTCTAGTCAAGGCTATGGTTTTTCTTGTGGTCATGTATGGATGTGAGAGTTGGACTATGAAGAAGGCTGAGCGCTGAAGAATTGATGCTTTTGAACTGTGGTGTTGGAGGAGACTCTTGAGAGTCCCTTGGACTGCAAGGAGATCCAACCAGTCCATTCTGAAGGAGATCAGCCCTGGGTGTTCTTTGGAAGGAATGATGCTGAAGCTGAAACTCCAGTACTTTGGCCACCTCACGCGAAGAGTTGACTCCTTGGAAAAGACTCTGATGCTGGGACGGATTGGGGGCAAGAGGAGAAGGGGACGACAGAGGATGAGATGGCTGGATGGCATCACCAAATCGATGGACATGAGTTTGGGTGAACTCTGGGAGTTGCTGATGGACAGGGAGGCCTGGCATGCTGCTATTCATGGAGTCTCAAAGAGTCGGACACGACTGAGCGACTGAACTGAACTGAACCCCACTGTTCATAGCGGCATTATTTAAAATTGCCAAGATATGGAAGCAAATGAAGTGTTCATCAACAAATGAATGGGTAAAGATGCAATATGGTGGCTCAGAGGTTAAAGCGTTTGCCTATAATGCTGGAGACCCGGGTTTGATCCCTGGGTCGGGAAGATCCCCTGGAGAAGGAAATGGTAACCCACTCCAGTATTCTTGCCTGGAGAATCCCATGGACAGAGAAGCCTGGTAGGCTACAGTCCAGGGGGTCACAAAGAGTTGGACACAACTGAGCTACTTCACTTTCACTACACGTGTATATACAGTGGAATACTACTCAGCTATAAAATAGAACAAAATTTTGCCATTTGCAATGTGGATGGACTTGAAGAGTATTATGCTAAGTGAAGTAAGTCAGACAAGGACAAATACTATATGCTATAACTAATATATGGAATCCAAAAAAATATAACAAACTAGTGAATATAATGAAAAAGAAGTAGACACAGAGAATAAACTAGTGGTTATCACTGAGGAGAAGGATGGAGAAAGGAGCAATATAGCAGGAGGGGATTGAGAAGTGCAAACTAGTGAGTATACAATAAGTTACAATGATATACTGAATAACACAGGGAATATAATCAATATTTTTATAATAACAAGTGGAATATATTCTTTGAAAACTATGAATCATTACACTGTACACTTGTAACTATATAATACTGTATATCAACTAGAAATGAATGAAAGTCATATCTTAAAAAATTATTCCAATATCACCCATAGCTCATCCTTTCTCCATGTACCCTCCCTCACATGACCTGCTAATAGAATCATTCATATAAGAAATATTTTAAAGCACTAATTGTATCAGACACTGTGCTAAATACTACTAATACAAAGGCAACAACAGCAGTAATCAATGACTAAAAGAGTAATATTTAATGTGCTGTTCAGTTGCTAAGCCATGTCCAACTCTTTGTGACACTATGGGGTGTACACGTCCAGGCTTCCCTGTACTTTAGTATCTCCCAGAGTTTGCTTAAACTCCTGTCCATTGAGTCAGTGATGCCATCCAACCATCTCATCCTCTGTCGCCCCCTTCTTCTCCTGCCCTCAATCTTTCCCAACATTATAGAGTTTTTCCCAATGAGTCAGCTCTTCATATCAGGTGGCCAAAGCACTGGAGCTTTAGGATCAGTCCTTCCAATGAATATTCAGGTTTGAGCTCCCTGCAGTGCAAGACACACTCAGGAGTCTTCTCCAGCATCACAATTCAAAAGCATCAATTCTTTGGTGCTCTCTTTCTTTATGGTCCAACTCACATATCCATACATGACTACTGGAAAAACCACAGCTTTCAGTCTATGGACCTTTGTCAGCAAAGTGATGTCTCTGCTTTTTAATATGCTGCTGAGGTTTGTCATGGCTTTCCTTCCAAGGAACATGCATCTTTTAATCTCATGGCTGCAGTCACCATTCACAGTGATTTTTGGAGCCCACAAAAATAAAACCTGTCACTGTTTCAACTTTTTCCCTTTCTATTTCCCATGAAGTGATGAGACTGGATGCCATTATCTTAGTTTTTGAATGCTGAATTCTAGGCCAGCTTTTTCACTCTCCTGTTTTCACTTTCATCAGGAGACTCTCTAGTTCTCTTCATTTTCTTCCATTAGAGTGGTATNAAGTGATGAGACTGGATGCCATTATCTTAGTTTTTGAATGCTGAATTCTAGGCCAGCTTTTTCACTCTCCTGTTTTCACTTTCATCAGGAGACTCTCTAGTTCTCTTCATTTTCTTCCATTTGAGTGGTATGATCTGCATATTGATATTGTCATTGATATTACTTCTGGCACTCGTGATTCCAGCTTGTTACTCATCCAGCCCGGCATTCTGCATGATGTACTCTGCATATAAGTTAAATAAGCAGAGTGACAATATACAGCCTTGACATACTCCTTTCCCAATTTGGTACCACTCCGTTGTTCCATATCCAGTACTTATTGTTGCTTCTTGTCCTGCATACAGGTTTCTTAGGAGACAGGTAAGGTGGTCAACTGGTAGTCCCATCTCTTTAAGAATTTTCCAGTTTGTTGTGATCCACACAATCAAAGGCTTTAGTATAGTCAGTGAAGCCGAAGTACATGTTTTTCTGGAATTACCTTGATTTCTCTATGATCCAACTAAGGTAGGGAATTTGATCAATGGTTCCTTTGTCTTTTCTAAATCTAACTTGTACATCTCCAAGTTCTCAGTTCATGTACTGCTGAAGCCTACTTTGAAGGATTTTGAGTGTGACCTTGCTAGCATGTGAAATAAGTGTAACTGTATGGTAGTTTGTACATTCTTTGGCATTGCCTTTCCTTGGGATTGGAATGAAAACTGACCCTTTTCCAGTTCTGTGGCCACTGCTGAGTTTTCCAAATTTTTGACATATTGAGTGCAGCACTTTAATAGTATCATCTTTAAGGATTTGAAATAGCTCAGCTGGAATTCTATCACCACCGCTAGCTTTGTTGGTAGTAATGCTTCCTAAGGCCCCTTGATTTCACACTTCAGGATGTCTAGCTCTAGGTAAGTGATCGTACCATTGTGATTATCTGGGTCATGAAGATCTTTTTTGTATAGTTCTTCTTGCCACCTCTTCTTAATATCTTCTGCTTCTGTTAGGTCCATACCATTTCTGTCCTTTATTGTGCCCATCCTTGCATTAAATGTTCCATTGGTATTTCCAGTTTTCTTGAAGAAATCTCTCATCTTTCCTGTTCTCTTGTTTTCCTCCATTTCTTTGCACTGTTCACTTGAGACGGCTTTCTTATCTCTCCTTTCTATTCTCTGGAAGTCTGCACTCAGTTGGCTATATCTTTCCCTAGGCTTTCACCTCTCTTCTTTTCTCAGCTATTTGTAAAGCCTTCTGAGACAACTACTTTGCCTTCTTGCATTTCTTTTTCTTTAGGCTGGTCTTGGTCACTGCCTCTGGTACAGTGTTATGAATTTCCATCCATAGTTCTTCAGGCACTCTATCAGATCTAATCTCTTGAATCCATTTATCACCTGTACCATATAGTCATGAGGGATTTGATTTAGGTCATACCTGAATGGCCTAGTGGTTTTCCCTACTTGCTCAGTTTGAGCCTGAATTTTGCAATAAGGAGCTCATGATCTGAGCTGCAGTCAATTCCAGATTGCTTTTGCTAACTATATAGAGCTTCTATACCTTTGTTTGCAAAAAATATAATCATCTGATTTCAGTACTGACCATCTGGCGATGTCCATGTGTAGCATCTCGTGTTGTTGGAAGAGGGTGCTTGCTATGATCAGTGTGTTCTCTTGACAAAACTCTATTAGCCTTTGTCCTGTTTCATTTTGTATTCCAAGGCCAAACTTACTTGTTACTCCAGGTTATCTCTTGACTTCCTACTTTTGCATTCCAATCCCCTATGATGAAAAGGACATCTTTTTCTGTGGTTAGTTCTAGAAAGTCTTGTAGGTCTTCATAGAACCAGTCAACTTCAGGTTCTTCGGCATAACTGGTTGAGGCATAGACTTGGATTACCGTGATGTTGAATGGTTTGCCTTGGAAACAACCGAGATCATTCTGTTGCTTTTGAGATTGCCCCAAGTACTGCATTTTGGGCTCTTTTGTCGACTATGAGGGCTACTCCATTTCTTCTAAGGGATTCTTGCCCACAGTAGTAGATGGTTATCTGAATTAAATTCACCCTTTATTGTTCATTTTAGTTCACTGATTCCTAAAATGTCAGTGTTCACTCTTGCCAACTCCTGCTTGACCACATGCAATTTACCTTGATTCATTGATTTAATACTCCACGTTCCTATACAATATTGTTCTTTAGATACTTTTACCACCAGATACATCCACAGCTGAGTGTTGATTCCACTTTGGCCCAGCTTCTTCTTTCTTTCTGGAGCAGGGATTAATTCCTCAACAAGACATAATGATCCCAAACATGAATGTACCTAATCACAAAACTTTAAACATCATGAAATATAAACAGAAAAATGAAGAGAATGACAGATCCAAAAGTACTTGGAAATTTTAAAACTCCTCTCTTAGGGAACACTAGACCAATTAGACAAAGAGTAAGTACACAAAAGACACCAATCAACTTGACTTAAAGGCTACTCAGAAAATACTCTACCCAACAGAACAATGCATATTCATTTCAAGAGCACAAAGAATATTTATTAAGATATAATACATACCATGCTATCAAATAAACATCAATCAACTTAAAAGGATTTAAATAATGCAAAATATATTTCTTATCACAATAAAAATCAGTAACAGAAATATATCTAAATCCTCCCCCATCACAACAATTTCTGTTAAATTAAACAACACTTCTAAACACCCCATAGATCACAGAACAAAACCACAAAGCATATTAACAAATATTTAAAATGGAATGAAAATGAAATAAAACATACCAGCAACAGTAGGATAGAGCTTAAGCAGTGCTTAAAGGAAAATAAACAGCTTAAATGCTTATATTATAAATGAAGAAAAGCATAAAATACATAAAGCAAGCTTCTATCTTAAAAAGAAAAAAGAGAAGCAAATTAAACCCAAAATAAGTAGCAGCAAGGAAATAAAGAAGTTAAGAACAGAAGTCAACTACATAGAAACAGATAAACCATAGAGAAAAATCAGTGAAGCCAAGAGCTGGTCTTACAAAGGACCATAAAACTGATACATCTCTAGCTAGATATCAAGAAGGAAAGAAGACAAATTAGCAATATCAGGAATGAAAGGGCCATCAGTACAGATCCTACAAAACTGAAAAGGATGAAAGGGGAAATGTTAATAACTTTATATTAATAAATTTGATAACTCAGATGAAATATACAAATGTTATTTTCAATACACAAGCTACCAAAGCTCACTCAAGAAAAAAGATGTACTGAATGGCCTTATATATAATAAGGAAACTGAATTTGTAATTTTAAAATATTTCCATAAAGAAAAGTGGGTAGCACCAGTGGCTTTACTTAAAAAATTTATCAAACTTTTAGGGAAAAAATAATAAAGTTCTACAAAAACTCCATGAAAAACAGACAGAATAATTCTTGACTCATTTTATGAGTCTGGCATTACCTGATACAAAAATGTAAAAAAGAATATCTGCAAGAAAAATAAACTATAGACCAATACTCTCATGAATATAGATATAAAAATCCACACCAAAATTTTAACGAGTCAATCCAAAAATATTTGAATACAACATGACCCAGTGGGGTTCATCTTAGATATGCTAAGTTGGTTTAATATTCTAAAAATCAATCACTGTAATTTAGTATATTAACAAGCCACCTCCCCTCAAACTCCAACAGTATTATTATCCCAACAGATAACAGAAAAAGTATTTGACAAAATTCAACACTTACTCATAATAAAAGAAATTTCAGCAAGTTAGAAACAGAAGGGAATATCCTCTTTTCTGGCAAGTGGCCTGAGGCTGTTTGTTTATAGAAAGGTTATACAACTTTATCTACATATATGGATATTTACAGACGACTAAGAACATTTTAATAACCACCATGTGTGTAATTATTTCCCCATTCTCTTACTGTGTATATTTGTGCTTTTCCTCTTTAAAAACTGTGGAATGAAAGAATTAGACCTCTTTATAAAAACAGCAATGTTTATTAGCTATTTCTTGATGAACTGAAATAAAGGCTACCTCAGGCGTAATTCCTTTAAATTATGAAATAATAGTTACATTTATATATAAATAATTGCTTACAACATCTTTTAATAAAAATACCTTTTTTGATCAGCTTCCTGTTGCTGTTTAATACGCTTGTTCTCAAATTCACGAATATTTTCTACACCAATTTCTTCACAGAAGTGTTGAAAAATATCATCTTCAACCTTTTAAATTATTTTAAAACCAAATGGTTTAATAATCAATTTTACAAAAAATATAGACAATCCTTAAATCTATGTTTTTCCCACCAAGATTTTCTGGATTAGGACAGACTATTTCCAACAAGCATCACTACTCTGTAAAATTGGTGCTTTCTCTTTAACTACACTTACCTATTTTCAAAGTTCTTATTCTAAAAACAAAATAAGAAAGTTCATGGTGGCCTTTTAAGTGCTCTGGCTTTATGAAGTGTTTAATACAAAATTGGAATGTTTACTTTAGCTATACTAAAATATAACATTCTACATAAATACAGAAAATATTCTTTATGAGTAATACTATAGATTCTTTTTTTAAATATAAATTTATTTAATTAGAGGCTAATTACTCTACAATATTGTATTGGTTTTGCCATACATCAACATGAATCTACCACGGGTGTACACATGTTCCTCATCCTGAACCCCCATCCCACCTCCATCCCTATACCATCCCTCTGGGTCATCCCAGTGCACCAGCCCCAAGTATCCTGTATGATGCATCAAACCTGGACTGGAGATTCGTTTCATAGATTCTTAAATAATATAAAACCAAGAGGACTAAAGCATAGAATTAACACGCAGAAAATTTGGAAAAACTAGAATAAGCCAAATCCAACAAAGTAACATTTAACATTAATATTTTAAGAGTTTCCCTGGTGGCTCAGAAGGCAAAGAATCTGCCTGCAATGCAGGAGACCTAGGTTCAGTCCCTTCGTTGGGAAGATCCCCTGGAGAAGGGAATGGCTACCCACTTCAGTATTCTGGTCTGGAGAATTAATTCCATGGACAGAGGAGCCTGGCAGGCTACAGGCCATGGGGTCGCAAAGATTTTTAAAGCCCGGCATTTGTGCACAATTATAGGATAAGAGAGACCTGTTTTAGCAACAGGACATGTAAAAAAGTTTCAGACTTCAGTTGAATGTAAATTAAATATCAAAGTGATATGACTACTGCAACAGTAATCTATAATTTGTATAAGGAGATAATCCAAGTCATGTAAAATTATGTTTCTGTGTGCAGAGTTCCAGGGTACTCTATACTGGTCAGACAGTATTTTCACATTATTTTTTATTCTAGGCATTGACAACAGAGTATCCAAAGGCTGGTTACCAGAACTGGTCTTAAATCCATAGTAAATATAAATAAATAAGTAATTAGGGATATTTAACCTGGAAAAGGATAATTAAGGGGCAACATAAGGGTAGTTTCAAATCATGTGGTAAAAGGCAGAACTAGAGGCAATGAGTGAAAGTTACTGAGTGATGGTGTGACAACAATGTTTTAAAGTGGAATGAATTAAGCCAGAAAGTTCCTGTTATTTTATAAGCAGAGGCTAGATGATGACATCTTTGGTACTCCAGAGCCAAGCAGCTACGCCTGGCATATAAGAAATGTTCAGGACAAAATCACTGAGTGAATACACAGCCTTAAAAGATGAGACAAGGGACAAAGTTCTTTCCTTCTTAGGCAGTGGAAGGAAGATAATGACTGCAAATTTACAAGGGACAAGGAGAGGCTGACAGCTGAAGAGAATCACCAGGTACTAGTAGTCATCGTCCCTTGAGATGAGCAATGCTGCTAAGGCGCTTTAGTTGTGTCCGACTCTGTGCGACCCCATAGAAGGCTGCTCACCAGGTTCCCCCATCTCTGGGATTCTCCAGGCAAGAGCACTGGAGTGGGCTGCCATTTCCTTCTCCAATGTGTGAAGATGAAAAGTGAAAGTGAAGTCGCTCAGTCGTGCCCGACTCTTAGCGACGCCATGGACTGCAGCCCACCAGGCTCCTCCGGCCATGGGATTTTCCAGGCAAGAGAACTAGACTGGGGTGCCATTGCCTTCTCTGTGTGCGGTAAGAAAGATGCATTATGTCTCAACCCAGTACACATATATACAGATANAGCTTTCCTGTATCTCAAAGATTTTGCTGTCTCTTATACACATCTGTCCATGGGATTTTCCAGGCAAGAGAACTAGAGTGGGGTGCCATTGCCTTCTCCAAGAGATGAGCAATAGTGGGTCTCAAAAAATACAAGGAATACAAGGAAATTAATACAATATAAGGAAGTTAATTTGGCAAACCAATAAAACTTAGCATTTATCAAACTTTGCTTTAGCACATATTGAAGAAGCCTTAAATCTGGTATCTGGTCTAGAACCAAGCTACATGCCATTTAGTAATAAATATATTACTCATAACCTTATCTATCTTTCGTTGAAATTCTTTAATTCTTTGTTGTCGTTCTTTGATTCCTTCACTCAACATGGCACATTGAGATTCAATATTTAGTAGTTCACTTTGTAGCTGAGATTGTTCCTGATTATAAAAAAGAAAAATGTCTTTTTAACATGGCTATTTTAGCTTAATACAGTAAAGCCAAAAACATGATAGGTTATCTTTCAGAAAACAATGAGACTGTGAGATAAGGTAAATTCAGGCACAACTGAATAACAACATTAAAATAGTCATAAAAATAAAGTAACTTAAAGGACTATAATATACCTCAATCACAAGGGAAAGTATAAAAATTACATGGTGCTTTATAAATGTAATTCCTGAAATTCTATGCCTTGGTCCCAATTTCCATCAAATTTTATGTAAATCTGTATTACCCGGTAAAAAGCAGCAAGGTGCTTCTTTTTAATGATTTCTAGTTCACTTTGTGCATACTTGAGTCGTGTAGTAGTTCCTTGAATTAGAGCCTGTATTTGTTTCAAATCTGCTTCCTTGCGTACTATCTTCATTAAATCCTAAAAAGGGAGATATAATAACACTTTATAACAGACAACACTCTCACTTTTCACAGCACTTTCACAGATCATAAATCAGTGCTTTTTACATGTAACTATATCCACAACTCTACCTTCCCTTCTTCTGATAAAAGATTGGGCAACTAAGTGCATAAGTCATCTAGAGTAACCAAGATGCCATACAGCCTCAGAAAACTCACTCATGTCCTCACAGGAAACAGTCATGAAAATGAAGAATGGGGTGTGCACGTTCTACCCAAGGCTCATAAATGGTGTAAATGGAACCACGCGATCTTTGTTGCCTTTCTTTAGCGCCTCCTTGGCTTGCCTCATCCATTTCCTTCTCTNAGAGGCTAGATGATGACATCTTTGGTACTCCAGAGCCAAGCAGCTACGCCTGGCATATAAGAAATGTTCAGGACAAAATCACTGAGTGAATACACAGCCTTAAAAGATGAGACAAGGGACAAAGTTCTTTCCTTCTTAGGCAGTGGAAGGAAGATAATGACTGCAAATTTACAAGGGACAAGGAGAGGCTGACAGCTGAAGAGAATCACCAGGTACTAGTAGTCATCGTCCCTTGAGATGAGCAATGCTGCTAAGGCGCTTTAGTTGTGTCCGACTCTGTGCGACCCCATAGAAGGCTGCTCACCAGGTTCCCCCATCTCTGGGATTCTCCAGGCAAGAGCACTGGAGTGGGCTGCCATTTCCTTCTCCAATGTGTGAAGATGAAAAGTGAAAGTGAAGTCGCTCAGTCGTGCCCGACTCTTAGCGACGCCATGGACTGCAGCCCACCAGGCTCCTCCGGCCATGGGATTTTCCAGGCAAGAGAACTAGACTGGGGTGCCATTGCCTTCTCCAAGAGATGAGCAATAGTGGGTCTCAAAAAATACAAGGAATATAAGGAAATTAATACAATATAAGGAAGTTAATTTGGCAAACCAATAAAACTTAGCATTTATCAAACTTTGCTTTAGCACATATTGAAGAAGCCTTAAATCTGGTATCTGGTCTAGAACCAAGCTACATGCCATTTAGTAATAAATATATTACTCATAACCTTATCTATCTTTCGTTGAAATTCTTTAATTCTTTGTTGTCGTTCTTTGATTCCTTCACTCAACATGGCACATTGAGATTCAATATTTAGTAGTTCACTTTGTAGCTGAGATTGTTCCTGATTATAAAAAAGAAAAATGTCTTTTTAACATGGCTATTTTAGCTTAATACAGTAAAGCCAAAAACATGATAGGTTATCTTTCAGAAAACAATGAGACTGTGAGATAAGGTAAATTCAGGCACAACTGAATAACAACATTAAAATAAAGTCATAAAAATAAAGTAACTTAAAGGACTATAATATACCTCAATCACAAGGGAAAGTATAAAAATTACATGGTGCTTTATAAATGTAATTCCTGAAATTCTATGCCTTGGTCCCAATTTCCATCAAATTTTATGTAAATCTGTATTACCCGGTAAAAAGCAGCAAGGTGCTTCTTTTTAATGATTTCTAGTTCACTTTGTGCATACTTGAGTCGTGTAGTAGTTCCTTGAATTAGAGCCTGTATTTGTTTCAAATCTGCTTCCTTGCGTACTATCTTCATTAAATCCTAAAAAGGGAGATATAATAACACTTTATAACAGACAACACTCTCACTTTTCACAGCACTTTCACAGATCATAAATCAGTGCTTTTTACATGTAACTATATCCACAACTCTACCTTCCCTTCTTCTGATAAAAGATTGGGCAACTAAGTGCATAAGTCATCTAGAGTAACCAAGATGCCATACAGCCTCAGAAAACTCACTCATGTCCTCACAGGAAACAGTCATGAAAATGAAGAATGGGGTGTGCACGTTCTACCCAAGGCTCATAAATGGTGTAAATGGAACCACGCGATCTTTGTTGCCTTTCTTTAGCGCCTCCTTGGCTTGCCTCATCCATTTCCTTCTCTCTTCACCTATGCTATTGCTCAACCATATGTTCTATATTTTTACTTCAAGTCTGTATATGAAAACACGTGTATACATACTCACCTATATGTTTTTGTCAGTCTGTTTTGCAATTTTAGAATCACATTAGACATACTTTTCTACCTCCTGCTTTACTCAGTTACTCACAAAAGTCAACTGATAAGGCTCTAAATTAATTCTTTTAATGGTTGTATATTATTCCAGTGTGACTGTAACAAAATTATTTCACTCTTAATGATGGACATTCATTTTGTTTCCAGGTTTTTGCCATCACAAGCAGCGCTGCAGTAACACACNCAAGCTTCCATTCTGCTCTCCAGGCCCTGCCAACTGTCCCCTACTTTTCTGCCTCTATGAATTTGACTGTTCTAGGGACCTCATACAAGTAGTAGTATCATACAATATTTGTCTTTTTGTAATTTACTTATTTCATGTGCTTCCCTGGTAGCTCAGCTGGTAAAGAATTTGCCTGCAATGCAGGAGAACCCAGCTTGATTCCTGGGTCAGGAAGATCCACTGGAGAAGGGACAGGCTACCCACTCCTGTATTCTTGGGCTTCCCTTGTGGCTGAACTAGTAAAGAATCCACCCGCAATGCAGGAGCCCTGGGTTCAATCCTTGGGTTGGGAGGATCCCCTGGAAAAGGGAAAGGCTACCCACTCCAGTATTCTGGCCTGGAGAATTCCATGGACTAGAGAGTCCATGGAGTCACAAAGAGTTGGACACAACTGAGCGACTTTCACTTTCACGTTCTATTTCACGTAGCATAACATCTTGAAAATTCACCCATTTTTGTGGCATGTGTTAGTTTCCTCCCTTTTAAAGGCTGAATAATATTCCATTATGTGTACAGACCATATTCTGTTCATCTGTTCATCTACTGAACATTTGGGCTGTTTCCACTTTTTGGCTATTGTGAATAATGCTGTTATGAACATGCTACTATGTTAGGAATGATACTGTTATTGTCTAATACTATTAACTAGTATTATCCAGACCCTGCTTTCAATTCCTTAGGGTCTATATACTCAGATGGAGAACTGCTGGATCATTTGATAATTCTATTTTTAATTTCTTGTGAGTTGCACACTTTTCCATAGCTGCCTCATTATTTTGCATTCTTGCAGTCTGTTTTCAATGGGAGATCATTCAACTAACAGTGGCTTAAAAAAAGTGGCTTTATTTTTCTCACACAAAAGCCATCTACAATGATGCAGTTCCTCAACAACAGAATCTAACTTTCAGCTTTCTTTTTTTACACTTTTTATTTTGTATTGGGGTATGGTGGGTGGTGGTTTAATTGCTGAGTTATGTCAGACTCTTGTAATCTCATGGACTGTAAGCCCGCCAGGCTCCTCTGTCCATCAGATTTCCCAGGCAAGAATACTAGAGTGAGGGGCCATTTCCTTCTCTAGGGGATCTTCCAGACCCAGGGATCAAACCTGTGGCTCCCACCCTGCAGGCAGATTCTTTACCACAGGGAAACCCATATTGAGCTTTTATCAAACAATGTTGGCTTCTTAATATAATGGCTTTTATACTCAAGTTTGCTCTTTTGGCACAAAAATGCTGCTGCACCTCCAGTCCTCTTGACTGGATTCCAGTCAGGAAGGGAAAAATGCAAAGGATAATACGAACATTCCCATTTATATTGCCGAAACTGTCACACGGCCACTACTAGCTACAAGAAAACTTCAGAAATCAAATTTAGTTTTATGATTCTATAATAGATGCCAGGAAGGAAGGAAAAGGTTGTGGCAAGGTATTGGGCCAGCCAACTATACCACTCCCTGCCCCTGTCTAATTTTCAAATGTTCCACTTTTTTCCTGATCAATCTTGGCAATTTATATTTTTCTGAACATCATCCATACAGATTTTCAATTTTTTAACTATATAATTATTTGCTTATAAGATTCTCTAAAAATTATTCTAATTTTCTTATTCCTAATCTGTATATGACTGTCTCTTATACACATCTTACCTATATTAAATAAACAGATATTTCCATCTTTTTCTATGATATAGAATAGCTTACATGAGAATTATATTAGAACTCAGTTGTAAACCCATCTGATCCTAATCTTTTGTAATTGTGGCAAAATATATATACAATTAATCATCTTTGTCATTTTAAAGTGTACAGTTCAACAGTATTTATGTACATTCACATTGCTGTGCAACCAACTTCCAGAACTCTTTTTTAAAAATTTATTTATTTTAATTGGAGGCTAATTACTTTACAATATTGTAGTGGTTTTGGGAATCAGCCATGGGTATACATGTGTTCCCCATCCTGAACCCCCCTCCCACCTCCCTCCCCATCCCATCTCTCTGGATCATCCCAGTGCACCAGCCCTGAGCACCCTGTCTCATGCATCGAACCTAGACTGGCAATCTGTTTCACATATGATAATAAACATGTTTCAATTCCAGAACTCTTTTTATCTTATAAAACTGAACCTATACCCATGAAACAAGCTTCCATTCTGCTCTCCAGGCCCTGCCAACTGTCCCCTACTTTTCTGCCTCTATGAATTTGACTGTTCTAGGGACCTCATACAAGTAGTAGTATCATACAATATTTGTCTTTTTGTAATTTACTTATTTCATGTGCTTCCCTGGTAGCTCAGCTGGTAAAGAATTTGCCTGCAATGCAGGAGAACCCAGCTTGATTCCTGGGTCAGGAAGATCCACTGGAGAAGGGACAGGCTACCCACTCCTGTATTCTTGGGCTTCCCTTGTGGCTGAACTAGTAAAGAATCCACCCGCAATGCAGGAGCCCTGGGTTCAATCCTTGGGTTGGGAGGATCCCCTGGAAAAGGGAAAGGCTACCCACTCCAGTATTCTGGCCTGGAGAATTCCATGGACTAGAGAGTCCATGGAGTCACAAAGAGTTGGACACAACTGAGCGACTTTCACTTTCACGTTCTATTTCACGTAGCATAACATCTTGAAAATTCACCCATTTTTGTGGCATGTGTTAGTTTCCTCCCTTTTAAAGGCTGAATAATATTCCATTATGTGTACAGACCATATTCTGTTCATCTGTTCATCTACTGAACATTTGGGCTGTTTCCACTTTTTGGCTATTGTGAATAATGCTGTTATGAACATGCTACTATGTTAGGAATGATACTGTTATTGTCTAATACTATTAACTAGTATTATCCAGACCCTGCTTTCAATTCCTTAGGGTCTATATACTCAGATGGAGAACTGCTGGATCATTTGATAATTCTATTTTTAATTTCTTGTGAGTTGCACACTTTTCCATAGCTGCCTCATTATTTTGCATTCTTGCAGTCTGTTTTCAATGGGAGATCATTCAACTAACAGTGGCTTAAAAAAAGTGGCTTTATTTTTCTCACACAAAAGCCATCTACAATGATGCAGTTCCTCAACAACAGAATCTAACTTTCAGCTTTCTTTTTTTACACTTTTTATTTTGTATTGGGGTATGGTGGGTGGTGGTTTAATTGCTGAGTTATGTCAGACTCTTGTAATCTCATGGACTGTAAGCCCGCCAGGCTCCTCTGTCCATCAGATTTCCCAGGCAAGAATACTAGAGTGAGGGGCCATTTCCTTCTCTAGGGGATCTTCCAGACCCAGGGATCAAACCTGTGGCTCCCACCCTGCAGGCAGATTCTTTACCACAGGGAAACCCATATTGAGCTTTTATCAAACAATGTTGGCTTCTTAATATAATGGCTTTTATACTCAAGTTTGCTCTTTTGGCACAAAAATGCTGCTGCACCTCCAGTCCTCTTGACTGGATTCCAGTCAGGAAGGGAAAAATGCAAAGGATAATACGAACATTCCCATTTATATTGCCGAAACTGTCACACGGCCACTACTAGCTACAAGAAAACTTCAGAAATCAAATTTAGTTTTATGATTCTATAATAGATGCCAGGAAGGAAGGAAAAGGTTGTGGCAAGGTATTGGGCCAGCCAACTATACCACTCCCTGCCCCTGTCTAATTTTCAAATGTTCCACTTTTTTCCTGATCAATCTTGGCAATTTATATTTTTCTGAACATCATCCATACAGATTTTCAATTTTTTAACTATATAATTATTTGCTTATAAGATTCTCTAAAAATTATTCTAATTTTCTTATTCCTAATCTGTATATGACTGTCTCTTATACACATCTTACCTATATTAAATAAACAGATATTTCCATCTTTTTCTATGATATAGAATAGCTTACATGAGAATTATATTAGAACTCAGTTGTAAACCCATCTGATCCTAATCTTTTGTAATTGTGGCAAAATATATATACAATTAATCATCTTTGTCATTTTAAAGTGTACAGTTCAACAGTATTTATGTACATTCACATTGCTGTGCAACCAACTTCCAGAACTCTTTTTTAAAAATTTATTTATTTTAATTGGAGGCTAATTACTTTACAATATTGTAGTGGTTTTGGGAATCAGCCATGGGTATACATGTGTTCCCCATCCTGAACCCCCCTCCCACCTCCCTCCCCATCCCATCTCTCTGGATCATCCCAGTGCACCAGCCCTGAGCACCCTGTCTCATGCATCGAACCTAGACTGGCAATCTGTTTCACATATGATAATAAACATGTTTCAATTCCAGAACTCTTTTTATCTTATAAAACTGAACCTATACCCATGAAACAAGCTTCCATTCTGCTCTCCAGGCCCTGCCAACTGTCCCCTACTTTTCTGCCTCTATGAATTTGACTGTTCTAGGGACCTCATACAAGTAGTAGTATCATACAATATTTGTCTTTTTGTAATTTACTTATTTCATGTGCTTCCCTGGTAGCTCAGCTGGTAAAGAATTTGCCTGCAATGCAGGAGAACCCAGCTTGATTCCTGGGTCAGGAAGATCCACTGGAGAAGGGACAGGCTACCCACTCCTGTATTCTTGGGCTTCCCTTGTGGCTGAACTAGTAAAGAATCCACCCGCAATGCAGGAGCCCTGGGTTCAATCCTTGGGTTGGGAGGATCCCCTGGAAAAGGGAAAGGCTACCCACTCCAGTATTCTGGCCTGGAGAATTCCATGGACTAGAGAGTCCATGGAGTCACAAAGAGTTGGACACAACTGAGCGACTTTCACTTTCACGTTCTATTTCACGTAGCATAACATCTTGAAAATTCACCCATTTTTGTGGCATGTGTTAGTTTCCTCCCTTTTAAAGGCTGAATAATATTCCATTATGTGTACAGACCATATTCTGTTCATCTGTTCATCTACTGAACATTTGGGCTGTTTCCACTTTTTGGCTATTGTGAATAATGCTGTTATGAACATGCTACTATGTTAGGAATGATACTGTTATTGTCTAATACTATTAACTAGTATTATCCAGACCCTGCTTTCAATTCCTTAGGGTCTATATACTCAGATGGAGAACTGCTGGATCATTTGATAATTCTATTTTTAATTTCTTGTGAGTTGCACACTTTTCCATAGCTGCCTCATTATTTTGCATTCTTGCAGTCTGTTTTCAATGGGAGATCATTCAACTAACAGTGGCTTAAAAAAAGTGGCTTTATTTTTCTCACACAAAAGCCATCTACAATGATGCAGTTCCTCAACAACAGAATCTAACTTTCAGCTTTCTTTTTTTACACTTTTTATTTTGTATTGGGGTATGGTGGGTGGTGGTTTAATTGCTGAGTTATGTCAGACTCTTGTAATCTCATGGACTGTAAGCCCGCCAGGCTCCTCTGTCCATCAGATTTCCCAGGCAAGAATACTAGAGTGAGGGGCCATTTCCTTCTCTAGGGGATCTTCCAGACCCAGGGATCAAACCTGTGGCTCCCACCCTGCAGGCAGATTCTTTACCACAGGGAAACCCATATTGAGCTTTTATCAAACAATGTTGGCTTCTTAATATAATGGCTTTTATACTCAAGTTTGCTCTTTTGGCACAAAAATGCTGCTGCACCTCCAGTCCTCTTGACTGGATTCCAGTCAGGAAGGGAAAAATGCAAAGGATAATACGAACATTCCCATTTATATTGCCGAAACTGTCACACGGCCACTACTAGCTACAAGAAAACTTCAGAAATCAAATTTAGTTTTATGATTCTATAATAGATGCCAGGAAGGAAGGAAAAGGTTGTGGCAAGGTATTGGGCCAGCCAACTATACCACTCCCTGCCCCTGTCTAATTTTCAAATGTTCCACTTTTTTCCTGATCAATCTTGGCAATTTATATTTTTCTGAACATCATCCATACAGATTTTCAATTTTTTAACTATATAATTATTTGCTTATAAGATTCTCTAAAAATTATTCTAATTTTCTTATTCCTAATCTGTATATGACTGTCTCTTATACACATCTTACCTATATTAAATAAACAGATATTTCCATCTTTTTCTATGATATAGAATAGCTTACATGAGAATTATATTAGAACTCAGTTGTAAACCCATCTGATCCTAATCTTTTGTAATTGTGGCAAAATATATATACAATTAATCATCTTTGTCATTTTAAAGTGTACAGTTCAACAGTATTTATGTACATTCACATTGCTGTGCAACCAACTTCCAGAACTCTTTTTTAAAAATTTATTTATTTTAATTGGAGGCTAATTACTTTACAATATTGTAGTGGTTTTGGGAATCAGCCATGGGTATACATGTGTTCCCCATCCTGAACCCCCCTCCCACCTCCCTCCCCATCCCATCTCTCTGGATCATCCCAGTGCACCAGCCCTGAGCACCCTGTCTCATGCATCGAACCTAGACTGGCAATCTGTTTCACATATGATAATAAACATGTTTCAATTCCAGAACTCTTTTTATCTTATAAAACTGAACCTATACCCATGAAACAAGCTTCCATTCTGCTCTCCAGGCCCTGCCAACTGTCCCCTACTTTTCTGCCTCTATGAATTTGACTGTTCTAGGGACCTCATACAAGTAGTAGTATCATACAATATTTGTCTTTTTGTAATTTACTTATTTCATGTGCTTCCCTGGTAGCTCAGCTGGTAAAGAATTTGCCTGCAATGCAGGAGAACCCAGCTTGATTCCTGGGTCAGGAAGATCCACTGGAGAAGGGACAGGCTACCCACTCCTGTATTCTTGGGCTTCCCTTGTGGCTGAACTAGTAAAGAATCCACCCGCAATGCAGGAGCCCTGGGTTCAATCCTTGGGTTGGGAGGATCCCCTGGAAAAGGGAAAGGCTACCCACTCCAGTATTCTGGCCTGGAGAATTCCATGGACTAGAGAGTCCATGGAGTCACAAAGAGTTGGACACAACTGAGCGACTTTCACTTTCACGTTCTATTTCACGTAGCATAACATCTTGAAAATTCACCCATTTTTGTGGCATGTGTTAGTTTCCTCCCTTTTAAAGGCTGAATAATATTCCATTATGTGTACAGACCATATTCTGTTCATCTGTTCATCTACTGAACATTTGGGCTGTTTCCACTTTTTGGCTATTGTGAATAATGCTGTTATGAACATGCTACTATGTTAGGAATGATACTGTTATTGTCTAATACTATTAACTAGTATTATCCAGACCCTGCTTTCAATTCCTTAGGGTCTATATACTCAGATGGAGAACTGCTGGATCATTTGATAATTCTATTTTTAATTTCTTGTGAGTTGCACACTTTTCCATAGCTGCCTCATTATTTTGCATTCTTGCAGTCTGTTTTCAATGGGAGATCATTCAACTAACAGTGGCTTAAAAAAAGTGGCTTTATTTTTCTCACACAAAAGCCATCTACAATGATGCAGTTCCTCAACAACAGAATCTAACTTTCAGCTTTCTTTTTTTACACTTTTTATTTTGTATTGGGGTATGGTGGGTGGTGGTTTAATTGCTGAGTTATGTCAGACTCTTGTAATCTCATGGACTGTAAGCCCGCCAGGCTCCTCTGTCCATCAGATTTCCCAGGCAAGAATACTAGAGTGAGGGGCCATTTCCTTCTCTAGGGGATCTTCCAGACCCAGGGATCAAACCTGTGGCTCCCACCCTGCAGGCAGATTCTTTACCACAGGGAAACCCATATTGAGCTTTTATCAAACAATGTTGGCTTCTTAATATAATGGCTTTTATACTCAAGTTTGCTCTTTTGGCACAAAAATGCTGCTGCACCTCCAGTCCTCTTGACTGGATTCCAGTCAGGAAGGGAAAAATGCAAAGGATAATACGAACATTCCCATTTATATTGCCGAAACTGTCACACGGCCACTACTAGCTACAAGAAAACTTCAGAAATCAAATTTAGTTTTATGATTCTATAATAGATGCCAGGAAGGAAGGAAAAGGTTGTGGCAAGGTATTGGGCCAGCCAACTATACCACTCCCTGCCCCTGTCTAATTTTCAAATGTTCCACTTTTTTCCTGATCAATCTTGGCAATTTATATTTTTCTGAACATCATCCATACAGATTTTCAATTTTTTAACTATATAATTATTTGCTTATAAGATTCTCTAAAAATTATTCTAATTTTCTTATTCCTAATCTGTATATGACTGTCTCTTATACACATCTTACCTATATTAAATAAACAGATATTTCCATCTTTTTCTATGATATAGAATAGCTTACATGAGAATTATATTAGAACTCAGTTGTAAACCCATCTGATCCTAATCTTTTGTAATTGTGGCAAAATATATATACAATTAATCATCTTTGTCATTTTAAAGTGTACAGTTCAACAGTATTTATGTACATTCACATTGCTGTGCAACCAACTTCCAGAACTCTTTTTTAAAAATTTATTTATTTTAATTGGAGGCTAATTACTTTACAATATTGTAGTGGTTTTGGGAATCAGCCATGGGTATACATGTGTTCCCCATCCTGAACCCCCCTCCCACCTCCCTCCCCATCCCATCTCTCTGGATCATCCCAGTGCACCAGCCCTGAGCACCCTGTCTCATGCATCGAACCTAGACTGGCAATCTGTTTCACATATGATAATAAACATGTTTCAATTCCAGAACTCTTTTTATCTTATAAAACTGAACCTATACCCATGAAACAAGCTTCCATTCTGCTCTCCAGGCCCTGCCAACTGTCCCCTACTTTTCTGCCTCTATGAATTTGACTGTTCTAGGGACCTCATACAAGTAGTAGTATCATACAATATTTGTCTTTTTGTAATTTACTTATTTCATGTGCTTCCCTGGTAGCTCAGCTGGTAAAGAATTTGCCTGCAATGCAGGAGAACCCAGCTTGATTCCTGGGTCAGGAAGATCCACTGGAGAAGGGACAGGCTACCCACTCCTGTATTCTTGGGCTTCCCTTGTGGCTGAACTAGTAAAGAATCCACCCGCAATGCAGGAGCCCTGGGTTCAATCCTTGGGTTGGGAGGATCCCCTGGAAAAGGGAAAGGCTACCCACTCCAGTATTCTGGCCTGGAGAATTCCATGGACTAGAGAGTCCATGGAGTCACAAAGAGTTGGACACAACTGAGCGACTTTCACTTTCACGTTCTATTTCACGTAGCATAACATCTTGAAAATTCACCCATTTTTGTGGCATGTGTTAGTTTCCTCCCTTTTAAAGGCTGAATAATATTCCATTATGTGTACAGACCATATTCTGTTCATCTGTTCATCTACTGAACATTTGGGCTGTTTCCACTTTTTGGCTATTGTGAATAATGCTGTTATGAACATGCTACTATGTTAGGAATGATACTGTTATTGTCTAATACTATTAACTAGTATTATCCAGACCCTGCTTTCAATTCCTTAGGGTCTATATACTCAGATGGAGAACTGCTGGATCATTTGATAATTCTATTTTTAATTTCTTGTGAGTTGCACACTTTTCCATAGCTGCCTCATTATTTTGCATTCTTGCAGTCTGTTTTCAATGGGAGATCATTCAACTAACAGTGGCTTAAAAAAAGTGGCTTTATTTTTCTCACACAAAAGCCATCTACAATGATGCAGTTCCTCAACAACAGAATCTAACTTTCAGCTTTCTTTTTTTACACTTTTTATTTTGTATTGGGGTATGGTGGGTGGTGGTTTAATTGCTGAGTTATGTCAGACTCTTGTAATCTCATGGACTGTAAGCCCGCCAGGCTCCTCTGTCCATCAGATTTCCCAG
Organism: Raphicerus campestris; assembly: GCA_006410735.1. NCBI lineage: Eukaryota > Metazoa > Chordata > Mammalia > Artiodactyla > Bovidae > Raphicerus > Raphicerus campestris. The sequence continues at coordinate 154,540 of SJYW01024212.1, forward strand.
GCAAGAATACTAGAGTGAGGGGCCATTTCCTTCTCTAGGGGATCTTCCAGACCCAGGGATCAAACCTGTGGCTCCCACCCTGCAGGCAGATTCTTTACCACAGGGAAACCCATATTGAGCTTTTATCAAACAATGTTGGCTTCTTAATATAATGGCTTTTATACTCAAGTTTGCTCTTTTGGCACAAAAATGCTGCTGCACCTCCAGTCCTCTTGACTGGATTCCAGTCAGGAAGGGAAAAATGCAAAGGATAATACGAACATTCCCATTTATATTGCCGAAACTGTCACACGGCCACTACTAGCTACAAGAAAACTTCAGAAATCAAATTTAGTTTTATGATTCTATAATAGATGCCAGGAAGGAAGGAAAAGGTTGTGGCAAGGTATTGGGCCAGCCAACTATACCACTCCCTGCCCCTGTCTAATTTTCAAATGTTCCACTTTTTTCCTGATCAATCTTGGCAATTTATATTTTTCTGAACATCATCCATACAGATTTTCAATTTTTTAACTATATAATTATTTGCTTATAAGATTCTCTAAAAATTATTCTAATTTTCTTATTCCTAATCTGTATATGACTGTCTCTTATACACATCTTACCTATATTAAATAAACAGATATTTCCATCTTTTTCTATGATATAGAATAGCTTACATGAGAATTATATTAGAACTCAGTTGTAAACCCATCTGATCCTAATCTTTTGTAATTGTGGCAAAATATATATACAATTAATCATCTTTGTCATTTTAAAGTGTACAGTTCAACAGTATTTATGTACATTCACATTGCTGTGCAACCAACTTCCAGAACTCTTTTTTAAAAATTTATTTATTTTAATTGGAGGCTAATTACTTTACAATATTGTAGTGGTTTTTGCCATACACTGACATGAATCAGCCATGGGTATACATGTGTTCCCCATCCTGAACCCCCCTCCCACCTCCCTCCCCATCCCATCTCTCTGGATCATCCCAGTGCACCAGCCCTGAGCACCCTGTCTCATGCATCGAACCTAGACTGGCAATCTGTTTCACATATGATAATAAACATGTTTCAATTCCAGAACTCTTTTTATCTTATAAAACTGAACCTATACCCATGAAACAAGCTTCCATTCTTCTCTCCAGGCCCTGCCAACTGTCCCCTACTTTTCTGCCTCTATGAATTTGACTGTTCTAGGGACCTCATACAAGTAGTAGTATCATACAATATTTGTCTTTTTGTAATTTACTTATTTCATGTGCTTCCCTGGTAGCTCAGCTGGTAAAGAATTTGCCTGCAATGCAGGAGAACCCAGTTTGATTCCTGGGTCAGGAAGATCCACTGGAGAAGGGACAGGCTACCCACTCCTGTATTCTTGGGCTTCCCTTGTGGCTGAGCTAGTAAAGAATCCACCCGCAATGCACGAGCCCTGGGTTCAATCCTTGGGTTGGGAGGATCCCCTGGAAAAGGGAAAGGATACCCACTCCAGTATTCTGGCCTGGAGAATTTCATGGACTATAGAGTCCATGGAGTCACAAAGAGCTGGACACAACTGAGCGACTTTCACTTTCACGTTCTATTTCACGTAGCATAACATCTTGAAAATTCACCCATTTTTGTGGCATGTGTTAGTTTCCTCCCTTTTAAAGGCTGAATAATATTCCATTATGTGTACAGACCATATTCTGTTCATCTGTTCATCTACTGAACATTTGGGCTGTTTCCACTTTTTGGCTATTGTGAATAATGCTGTTATGAACATGCTACTATGTTAGGAATGATACTGTTATTGTCTAATACTATTAACTAGTATTATCCAGACCCTGCTTTCAATTCCTTAGGGTCTATATACTCAGATGGAGAACTGCTGGATCATTTGATAATTCTATTTTTAATTTCTTGTGAGTTGCACACTTTTCCATAGCTGCCTCATTATTTTGCATTCCTGCAGTCTGTTTTCAATGGGAGATCATTCAACTAACAGTGGCTTAAAAAAAGTGGCTTTATTTTTCTCACACAAAAGCCATCTACAATGATGCAGTTCCTCAACAACAGAATCTAACTTTCAGCTTTCTTTTTTTACACTTTTTATTTTGTATTGGGGTATGGTGGGTGGTGGTTTAATTGCTGAGTTATGTCAGACTCTTGTAATCTCATGGACTGTAAGCCCGCCAGGCTCCTCTGTCCATCAGATTTCCCAGGCAAGAATACTAGAGTGAGGGGCCATTTCCTTCTCTAGGGGATCTTCCAGACCCAGGGATCAAACCTGTGGCTCCCACCCTGCAGGCAGATTCTTTACCACAGGGAAACCCATATTGAGCTTTTATCAAACAATGTTGGCTTCTTAATATAATGGCTTTTATACTCAAGTTTGCTCTTTTGGCACAAAAATGCTGCTGCACCTCCAGTCCTCTTGACTGGATTCCAGTCAGGAAGGGAAAAATGCAAAGGATAATACGAACATTCCCATTTATATTGCCGAAACTGTCACACGGCCACTACTAGCTACAAGAAAACTTCAGAAATCAAATTTAGTTTTATGATTCTATAATAGATGCCAGGAAGGAAGGAAAAGGTTGTGGCAAGGTATTGGGCCAGCCAACTATACCACTCCCTGCCCCTGTCTAATTTTCAAATGTTCCACTTTTTTCCTGATCAATCTTGGCAATTTATATTTTTCTGAACATCATCCATACAGATTTTCAATTTTTTAACTATATAATTATTTGCTTATAAGATTCTCTAAAAATTATTCTAATTTTCTCATTCCTAATCTGTATATGATTACTTCTAACTTTTATCTGGTTCATTAGAGTTGCAGGGTTTATTTATTTTATTAGTCTTTCAAAACAACCAGTTTTTAGATTGATTTACCCTTTTCTACTTGGAGTTTTCTATTTAACTGTAGCTTTAAAATTTTTTGTTATTGATTTCCTTGTTTATTTCGTGGTTCCAATTTCTTAAAGTAATAAATTCCCTTATATTTCATTTTTCTTCTTTAATAATGTATTTTCCTCTTGCTATAGCTTTCCTGTATCTCAAAGATTTTGTGTTCACCATTTTTGAGACATTTTGTAACTTTCCTCTTGATTTCTTGTTTGATCCTCAAACTATTGACAGGTACATTTCTTAATTTCTATGTAGACAAAAAAAATTTTGGTCACTGTTTCTATTTCATTAAATTATAACCAAAATGATCTATAAAAATCTCTAAAAAACTACTGACGTTTCCATTGTGGACAAGCATATAATCAGTTTTTAGTGTTTCACAGCTAATTTAAATAATATCTCAAATTTATTGAGCACATGTTTTGTAAAGTTTATATTAAACTATTTAATCCTCTTAACAATGCTATGAAATAGTACTATTACTATACCCATTAATATTGATGAGAAAATTAAAGCATTAAAGCGTTTAAGTAACTTACTCAGAGTCACATTGCTAGTGTTAGAAATAGAATCTGGATTTAAGCTTACTGATTGGATTACCAATTCCTCTAAATTTATTGTTTTTGTCTACTTAGATGTGTCCAATTTTGAAAGACATACATACAGTGAAATGCTTCATTATAATTTCATTTCTGTTAACTAGTCTTGTTTTGGAGAAGGCAATGGCAACCCACTCCAGTACTCTTGCCTGGAAAATCCCATGGACACAGAAGCCTGGCAGGCTGCAGTCCATGGGGTCACTGAGAGTTGGACACGACTCAGTGACTTCACTTTCACTTTTCACTTTCATGCATTGGAGAAGGAAATGGCAACCCACTCGTGTTCTTGCCTGGAAAATCCCAGGGACGGCGGAGCCTGGTGGGCTGCCATCTATGGGGTCGCACAGTCGGACACGCCTGAAGCGACTTAGCAGCAGCAGCCTTGTTTTAAATATTTAGGTAGTATATGCTGCAAAGAGGTTTAAAATGGAGATCTTACTTTTAAATACATAATATCCTTCTCATGGGGTTGCAAAGAGTCGACACGACTGAGCGACTGAACTGAACTAAGTATCCTTCTTTACTCAGTGCTCACTGCAAGCTTGCTATATAGTTGAAGATTCTTAACCTTAAGTTTCACCTTGTTTGATACTGTCACTCCTGTTCTGTCTGCATTTGCCAGGTGCTCATCCGTAATTTTCAACATTCAATCTTAAGACAGTTTCTTACAATGGCATTCAGNGCAAGCTTGCTATATAGTTGAAGATTCTTAACCTTAAGTTTCACCTTGTTTGATACTGTCACTCCTGTTCTGTCTGCATTTGCCAGGTGCTCATCCGTAATTTTCAACATTCAATCTTAAGACAGTTTCTTACAATGACATTCAGCTGAGTTTTGCCTTCTAAGCTATGATGATCTTGGTCTTTTATTTATTGACACATAACTTTTATTCATGGATTTACTTTCAGCCACACTGGGTCTCTGCTGCGGTGTGTGGGGCTTCACTGGCTGTGGGGCAGGGCTTCCCCCTGAGGTGGCGTCTCTTGCTGTGGAGCCCAGGCTCTAGGCCACAGGGGCTTTACCAGCTGCAGCTCATGGGCTCATTGTGGTGGTGCACTGGCTGAGCTGCGCCACAGCAAGTGGGNAGCTGAGTTTTGCCTTCTAAGCTATGATGATCTTGGTCTTTTATTTATTGACACATAACTTTTATTCATGGATTTACTTTTGGCCACACTGCGTCTCTACTGCGGTGTGTGGGGCTTCACTGGCTGTGGGGCAGGGCTTCCCCCTGAGGTGGCCTCTCTTGCTGCAGAGCCCAGGCTCTAGGCCACAGGGGCTTTAGCAGCTGCAGCTCATGGGCTCATTGTGGTGGTGCACTGGCTGAGCTGCGCCACAGCAAGTGGGATCGGAATTCCTGGGCCAGGGATGACATCCATGTCCCCTGCATTAGCAGGCAGATTCTTAGCCACTAGACCACCAGGGAAGGCTGATCTTGGTCTTTTAATGGGAAACTCAAATCTATTCATGTTTACTGTAATGACTGATAAGCAAAAACTTTATTTCCCCCATCTTACTTTTTATTCTTTATTGTTTTCTTGCATTATTTTTGCTATTTGTTCCCATGTTAATTGAGTGTACTTTCAAACATTCTAGTCCCACCCAACTTCCTCCACCCACCAAGATACAATCTTCAGACTATTCTTCATCTCCTCACAGGTTAGATCTGTGGGAAATATTCATTTCTCTCTCCATCTCTACTTCCCAGGTTTTGCTGAGTTAGGTTAGCACTGTTCACTTGTTACAATTAGGTCTGCTCTAACACATGTGCTGCTGAGAGCACTCTCTCTGGTGTGTCTTCATGTGGAGCATGTGGATGACGTCATTTTTGCATCTGCTTATCCGCAGGTTCCTGAAATGTAAGTATCTTGGGATGTAGTGCTTTTCGATTGCCTACAGCTCTTATGCTAGTCTCAACTAGTTTTATAGTCTGATACAAGCTTGATATTTTTTATGTATAAGGAGTCTTTCTGAAGGGGGGTGACATATTTTGGCACTGCCTCTATAACCTAGGACTTAGGGAACTACATCTGTGTTAATGTGTGCCTTTTCTCATTAACCCCACATGCAACTGTGCGTGTCCTTTCAATTGGTAAATTAAGGTGGATGGATCCTCAGTTTAAGAGACACTTTCTTTTTTAAAAAATTACTTCTCTGTGCTCCTTTTCCAATTTCTGAAAATTTTGTTATTCTTATACCAAGACTCCTGAGGCTACCTAAGTTTCTATTTTTCTATTTTCTTATCTTTGCAATTTTTACCCGTCACTGAGATACTATTTCATTGTCTTCCAGGTTATTAATGTGGATCTCAACAATGGCGATCCTATCCTTCAATCCATCTATTGCATTTTATGGTTTAGAAACACATTTTTTGTGTGTGAAAATATTCTTGTGAGTGACGTTGCAGAGAGGGTCAACATTACACTGTATCTCCTTGTGTCTGTTAGTCGCTCAGTCATGTCCAACTCTGCGACCCCATGGACTATAGCCACCAGGCTCCTCTGTCTACAGGATTCTCCAGGCAAGAATATGGAAGTGGGTTGCTATTCCTTTCTCCAGGGGATCTTCCCTACCCAGGGATCGAACCCAGACCTCCCACACTGCAGGCAGATTCTTTACCATCTGAGCTACCAGGGAAGACTGCATATCTCTTTAATGCTTCTAGTTTTTTGTTCAAGTGCTGATGGCTCCTGGAACACCTTAAATGCATTTATGCGTTGTTGTTTTTTTTGCCTATTTGAGGTTCAGGTCTGCGTACTGAAGCACCCCTAGTGGCNGGAAGACTGCATATCTCTTTAATGCTTCTAGTTTTTTGTTCAAGTGCTGATGGCTCCTGGAACACCTTAAATGCATTTATGCGTTGTTGTTTTTTTTGCCTATTTGAGGTTCAGGTCTGCGTACTGAAGCACCCCTAGTGGCAGATGACCCACAGATATTTTCCAAAGGCCAGCAACTACAACAGAAAATTGAAAGTGCCCCACTCAGAGATGGAGGAAAAGATCTCTCTCTAGTCTCCCTGCTGCTCCTGCTGCTAAGTCGCTTCAGTCGTGTCTCAGTCGTGTCTGACTCTGTGCGACCCCAAAGACGGCAGCCCACCAGGTTCCACCGTCCCTGGGATTCTCCAGGCAAGAACACTGGAGTGGGTTGCCATTTCCTTCTCCCACAAACTCAGGAATGGGAGGGGGCCATAACCTACTAATATTTAGCTTCATGAGGGTCAAGACTAAGCATATTTTACATGGGACAAATATTTAACCTTCCTCCAGGACTCCCCTGGCTTCCCTGATGGCTCAGATGGTAAAGCGTCTGCCTGAAATGCAGATCAAACCCGGGTTCGTTTGATCCCTGGGTTGGGAAGATCCCCTGGAGAAGGAAATGGCAACCCACTCCAGCACTCTTGCCTGGAAAATTCCATGGTTGGAGGAGTCTGGTAGGCTACAGTCCATGGGGTCGCAAAGAGTCGGACACGACTGAGCTTTCTTTTCTTTTAGTACTCCTCTATGCCCTGATTCTTCTCCCAGCTCTCTTCAAAGATCAAAAGAGAAGCCCTACCTCAGCTTTTCATGGTGGCCTTTCCCAGAACCCAAGATCTCATTCACACCCAACTCTCTACTAGGGTCAGGTAAGACACACACAGGTGGGAACCTAGTATAAACACTGATAGGAAATCAGATTCATTCAAGCTGCCACCTTCCTGAAACTTCCCCTGTGCCTAGGCCTAAATCTGTAAAATCTTTAAAAGTTTAATTTTTGTATACCTTAGATCAAAGCATAGCTTGTGGTCTCATGTTTATAGAAAAAAATTAAAATTAGCTGAGTAACTTTGCCAGAACACCTCCTTGAATCAAAAATCGATCATTTGTATAAACAAAAGAAGAAAGCTAAATAGGAAAAATAAATAAATAATCTAAAAGCATTATCCTGATTTAGTATCTCTTAAAGTTTACATTTCAAGTAAATTTGTGTGTGGGATTATAATATTCAAATAAATGATACTATGGGTAGAAGCATTATTGAATTTCTTTTGTCGTTTTCAGAAAGAATAATGTCTTTCTGAGCATGATATTGAAATCCAGAAGTTATAAAAAGATTAATAAATTTGGTTATATAAAGACTAAAAATATGTGTGACAAAACAAAGTTAAATGCCAAACAGTTACTGAATAGCCAAAAGGAATAAACTTGATATGCACAACATGAATTTCAAAAGCATTAGGTTAAATGAAGAAAGCATAAAACAGAAGACTACTATTGTATGATTATTCCACTTATATGAAATACTAAGTGAGAAAAAGCTAAAATGATAGAAAGTAGGCTGAGCTGCCAGGTCCAGAGGCTCTACGAAGTCCAGGGGAAGGGACTGACTACAAAGGAGCCCAAAGGAATTGTGAGTGGCGGGGTATGGAAATGTTGTGTATCAGGATTTTGGTGGTGAATACATACACTTGTCAAAACTTACTGAACCATACACTTAAAATTGGTGACTGTTATTGTATATAAATTATACTTCAATATAGCTAACAAAAGTAGCTGAATAGAAAGTGTATTTACAACATACATGCTAAGAAGTAATTTGCTTATTATACAAATAATTCTTAAAATAGCTAATAAGACAAATAGCCTAATAAGTTCACAGAAAAAAAGTACATGAATAAATAAACAATAAGTATATGAGTAAATGTTCAACCTCCGTTATAAGAAACGCATATTCGAACAATTAGATTATATTTTTTTCTTTACCAGATGGCAAAGATTAAAATATTTGCTAGTATCTAGTGCTGCAGTTTAGGGACATACAAACTCTACAGGTTTTCTTTCAAGGGGAATTTAGCAGCATCTATCAACTTTTTAAATACACACATCCTCAGACCCAGAAATCCCACGTGTAGGAAATCATCTTAGAGATGTAAGTAAAGGTATACTAACAACAAATATTTATACAGTGCTTACATTTTTGTCAGTCATTAAGCATTTTATCTTGAATAGCTGATTTAATCTTTAAAGTAACTCTAAAAGGTTCAAGGTACGAAGGGGATAGGGAACTTGCCCAAGGCCATACTGCTGGTAAGTGGGCAAGTCAGGATTCAAACTCAGGCAGTGTGGCCACAGGATTTATACTCTCAGGCACTGTGTTACTTTCTCTTTCCAAAGAAAGTTGAACGCTGCCTCATTTGTAATAACAAAAACCAAAGTGACACTGGTTAAAATCTGTATAATAAAATAGCAGGAAGGACTCATTAAAAAATAAAGTAGCTCTCTATATGCTAAATGAAAACACCGTCCATGTTGTGATACTAAGTAAAAAGCTTGTTGCAAACACAATCAATAGCAAAAGCCTATTATAAAACAAATCAGGAAAATAATACATAGACTTGCATATACCGAGAAAATTTCTGGAATATATGCATCAAACTATGTTTAACATATACCACTGAGATGTAAGGATGGGCAAAGGAAAGATTTTTATTTTTTACTTTACTACATTCTGCATAATTTGACTTCTTTAAACTAAAGGCATGGTACTTTTATTACCTACGAAATTTGCTTAAAAGCACAATTACTCTACTTAGTATTCTACAATTTTTACAACATGGATTTACCTTTAATTCTTGGATTAGTTGGGTTCTCCTGTCTCTTAAATTCTTTAACTCTTTCTCATCCCAGCATCTAGCCTTGGATTTTAAGTCACTTGACCCTCCAGAGATCACTCCAGATTTTAAAAATAATGTTCCATCAAGAGCCACTGTCTGTAAAATTAAAAATATTTTACCTTGGAGAAATGTAAACAAAGAAGATAAAAACAGTATATAACACAACTTATACAGCTAAGAATATGTAGTTAAAAAAAACTATTTACTGAACTCTATCATAAGACANTGCTGCTGAGAGCACTCTCTCTGGTGTGTCTTCATGTGGAGCACGTGGATGACGTCATTTTTGCATCTGCTTATCCGCAGGTTCCTGAAATGTAAGTATCTTGGGATGTAGTGCTTTTCGATTGCCTACAGCTCTTATGCTAGTCTCAACTAGTTTTATAGTCTGATACAAGCTTGATATTTTTTATGTATAAGGAGTCTTTCTGAAGGGGGGTGACATATTTTGGCACTGCCTCTATAACCTAGGACTTAGGGAACTACATCTGTGTTAATGTGTGCCTTTTCTCATTAACCCCACATGCAACTGTGCGTGTCCTTTCAATTGGTAAATTAAGGTGGATGGATCCTCAGTTTAAGAGACACTTTCTTTTTTAAAAAATTACTTCTCTGTGCTCCTTTTCCAATTTCTGAAAATTTTGTTATTCTTATACCAAGACTCCTGAGTCTACCTAAGTTTCTATTTTTCTATTTTCTTATCTTTGCAATTTTTACCCGTCACTGAGATACTATTTCATTGTCTTCCAGGTTATTAATGTGGATCTCAACAATGGCGATCCTATCCTTCAATCCATCTATTGCATTTTATGGTTTAGAAACACATTTTTTGTGTGTGAAAATATTCTTGTGAGTGACGTTGCAGAGAGGGTCAACATTACACTGTATCTCCTTGTGTCTGTTAGTCGCTCAGTCATGTCCAACTCTGCGACCCCATGGACTATAGCCACCAGGCTCCTCTGTCTACAGGATTCTCCAGGCAAGAATATGGGAGTGGGTTGCTATTCCTTTCTCCAGGGGATCTTCCCTACCCAGGGATCGAACCCAGACCTCCCACACTGCAGGCAGATTCTTTACCATCTGAGCTACCAGGGAAGACTGCATATCTCTTTAATGCTTCTAGTTTTTTGTTCAAGTGCTGATGGCTCCTGGAACACCTTAAATGCATTTATGCGTTGTTGTTTTTTTTGCCTATTTGAGGTTCAGGTCTGCGTACTGAAGCACCCCTAGTGGCAGATGCCCCACAGATATTTTCCAAAGGCCAGCAACTACAACAGAAAATTGAAAGTGCCCCACTCAGAGATGGAGGAAAAGATCTCTCTCTAGTCTCCCTGCTGCTCCTGCTGCTAAGTCGCTTCAGTCGTGTCTCAGTCGTGTCTGACTCTGTGCGACCCCAAAGACGGCAGCCCACCAGGTTCCGCCGTCCCTGGGATTCTCCAGGCAAGAACACTGGAGTGGGTTGCCATTTCCTTCTCCCACAAACTCAGGAATGGGAGGGGGCCATAACCTACTAATATTTAGCTTCATGAGGGTCAAGACTAAGCATACTTTACATGGGACAAATATTTAACCTTCCTCCAGGACTCCCCTGGCTTCCCTGATGGCTCAGATGGTAAAGCGTCTGCCTGAAATGCAGATCAAACCCGGGTTCGTTTGATCCCTGGGTTGGGAAGATCCCCTGGAGAAGGAAATGGCAACCCACTCCAGCACTCTTGCCTGGAAAATTCCATGGTTGGAGGAGTCTGGTAGGCTACAGTCCATGGGGTCGCAAAGAGTCGGACACGACTGAGCTTTCTTTTCTTTTAGTACTCCTCTATGCCCTGATTCTTCTCCCAGCTCTCTTCAAAGATCAAAAGAGAAGCCCTACCTCAGCTTTTCATGGTGGCCTTTCCCAGAACCCAAGATCTCATTCACACCCAACTCTCTACTAGGGTCAGGTAAGACACACACAGGTGGGAACCTAGTATAAACACTGATAGGAAATCAGATTCATTCAAGCTGCCACCTTCCTGAAACTTCCCCTGTGCCTAGGCCTAAATCTGTAAAATCTTTAAAAGTTTAATTTTTGTATACCTTAGATCAAAGCATAGCTTGTGGTCTCATGTTTATAGAAAAAAATTAAAATTAGCTGAGTAACTTTGCCAGAACACCTCCTTGAATCAAAAATCGATCATTTGTATAAACAAAAGAAGAAAGCTAAATAGGAAAAATAAATAAATAATCTAAAAGCATTATCCTGATTTAGTATCTCTTAAAGTTTACATTTCAAGTAAATTTGTGTGTGGGATTATAATATTCAAATAAATGATACTATGGGTAGAAGCATTATTGAATTTCTTTTGTTGTTTTCAGAAAGAATAATGTCTTTCTGAGCATGATATTGAAATCCAGAAGTTATAAAAAGATTAATAAATTTGGTTATATAAAGATTAAAAATACGTGTGACAAAACAAAGTTAAATGCCAAACAGTTACTGAATAGCCAAAAGGAATAAGCTTGATATGCACAACATGAATTTCAAAAGCATTAGGTTAAATGAAGAAAGCATAAAACAGAAGACTACTATTGTATGATTATTCCACTTATATGAAATACTAAGTGAGAAAAAGCTAAAATGATAGAAAGTAGGCTGAGCTGCCAGGTCCAGAGGCTCTACGAAGTCCAGGGGAAGGGACTGACTACAAAGGAGCCCAAAGGAATTGTGAGTGGCGGGGTATGGAAATGTTGTATATCAGGATTTTGGTGGTGAATACATACACTTGTCAAAACTTACTGAACCATACACTTAAAATTGGTGACTGTTATTGTATATAAATTATACTTCAATATAGCCAACAAAAGTAGCTGAATAGAAAGTGTATTTACAACATACATGCTAAGAAGTAATTTGCTTATTATACAAATAATTCTTAAAATAGCTAATAAGACAAATAGCCTAATAAGTTCACAGAAAAAAAGTACATGAGTAAATAAACAATAAGTATATGAGTAAATGCTCAACCTCTGTTATAAGAAACACATATTCGAACAAGTAGATTATATATTTTTTTTTACCAGATGGCAAAGATTAAAATATTTGCTAGTATCTAGTGCTGCAGTTTAGGGACATACAAACTCTACAGGTTTTCTTTCAAGGGGAATTTAGCAGCATCTATCAACTTTTTAAATACACACATCCTCAGACCCAGAAATCCCACGTGTAGGAAATCATCTTAGAGATGTAAGTAAAGGTATACTAACAACAAATATTTATACAGTGCTTACATTTTTGTCAGTCATTAAGCATTTTATCTTGAATAGCTGATTTAATCTTTAAAGTAACTCTAAAAGGTTCAAGGTACGAAGGGGATAGGGAACTTGCCCAAGGTCATACTGCTGGTAAGTGGGCAAGTCAGGATTCAAACTCAGGCAGTGTGGCCACAGGATTTATACTCTCAGGCACTGTGTTACTTTCTCTTTCCAAAGAAAGTTGAACGCTGCCTCATTTGTAATAACAAAACCCAAAGTGACACTGGTTAAAATCTGTATAATAAAATAGCAGGAAGGACTCATTAAAAAATAAAGTAGCTCTCTATATGCTAAATGAAAACACCGTCCATGTTGTGATACTAAGTAAAAAGCTTGTTGCAAACACAATCAATAGCAAAAGCCTATTATAAAACAAATCAGGAAAATAATACATAGACTTGCATATACCGAGAAAATTTCTGGAATATATGCATCAAACTATGTTTAACAAATACCACTGAGATGTAAGGATGGGCAAAGGAAAGATTTTTATTTTTTACTTTACTACATTCTGCATAATTTGACTTCTTTAAACTAAAGGCATGGTACTTTTATTACCTACGAAATTTGCTTAAAAGCACAATTACTCTACTTAGTATTCTACAATTTTTACAACATGGATTTACCTTTAATTCTTGGATTAGTTGGGTTCTCCTGTCTCTTAAATTCTTTAACTCTTTCTCATCCCAGCATCTAGCCTTGGATTTTAAGTCACTTGACCCTCCAGAGATCACTCCAGATTTTAAAAATAATGTTCCATCAAGAGCCACTGTCTGTAAAATTAAAAATATTTTACCTTGGAGAAATGTAAACAAAGAAGATAAAAACAGTATATAACACAACTTATACAGCTAAGAATATGTAGTTAAAAAAAACTATTTACTGAACTCTATCATAAGACAACTAGATCATGAGGGACACCAGCCAACAAACTCAACGAGTAGCAATGAGTTCAAAATAAAACTATATTAGTTCCAAACATATTCAGTACTGAAAAGAAAAAAACCAAGAGTATTTGTATTTAGTATCTCATACTTTGTATTATGCAATACTGTATTTTAAAGACTCTGACATCACATGTCAAAGACATTCTTTGAAAACAGGCTTACTCTAGAATATCAAAAATACCATGTACTCTAAAATGAATATGAAATTGGACCCCAAATTTTAACTGAGTCAAATGTATAAAACATTACATTGAAATTTACAGTCTTGCTTTATGGAATAAATGAAAGCAATTCTCAGTGTTTTTAAAAATGCTTCTAATTAATTAGTCAAAGCAGAGGAGATAGCCTGTGGAGGACTAAAGCCACGTAATGTAAACTAAAAAAAAAAAGCCAACAGGAGCCTCATTCATTCCTAGATTCAGACATTCCGCGTGACTGCTGTGTTTGAGACATCCTGTACTGGGAACTGGAGTGACCAAAAGAGAGCCCAATACGGCGCTGACCCTTATGGTCAGACTAGTAAGGAAAAGAAACACATAAACGTATCATTACAATGTGGAGCAGGAGACAACAGCAGCAGAGTAACTGAGGGCATAAAACTGGCGTGTTCCAACCCAGCCTGGAAGGTTCGCAGAAGGCTCCCAGAGGTGGGGAAGGCTTTCACTGTGTCTTATCAGAAGTATGAGTTAGAATTAGATTAATTCTATTTAACAGAAAACTTAGTTTCTCTCTCTTTGGCAATTACAGAGGTAAACAATCCAGTGTGCGTATGCTGCTGCACAGTTAACCCACACTCTTGTCATACCGCTCTGCCACTCTTAGTATTTTACTTGGATTACCCCTCAGAGGGGACAGGCCTTTTATTTTCTGGAAGGCATTGGGGGCTCCCCTCCCTCCCAACTGTTAGCTTGGCAACTCATTTTCTCATCACGTCTGAACTCAGGAAGGACACTAGATCTCTACCAGATACCAACAGCAATGGCATGGAAACAGAACTGTAGGTGGTGTCTGGTCCAGAAAGAAGTTTCCCTGACTAGGAAGCCCACTGTTACATGATCACCTGACTCCTCTGGCCTCTCCATGAAAGCCTCCCTCTCCTGGGACGCTTTCAGCTCAGGCCGGTTTCGCCTAGCAAAGCACGCCTGCACAGAATGAAGGCTGGCGAGCTGCCTAGGCTCCGCTGCTCCTCTGCCTTTCGGCTGTTCCCAACCAAGTTCACTTTTGCCTCTGCACTGTCTGTCACTAGTGATGTGTCACGTGGCTCTTATCTGACAACCTTCAAAGTCATTCTGTAGGCCAAGATGACTCCTAGCTCTAGCTACTGTGTCTGAATTTCAGCAAAGAAAGGAAAGAGTGAGGCTGCTAGACAGGGCAGATCACAGAGCTCTTTGTATGTCATCACAGGAAGAATGTGGATCAAACACAGCTGAGGACTGACGGGGTGTGTGGAGGGGCTGGAGATCAGCACTGACAACAAAGGAGAGAGATGGTGAGATGTGAACTTTAAACAGACAACTCTGGCAACCATATGGAAAATGGACTGACTGGTCCACGTGAAGCCAGAGGTGATGGTATGAAATCAGCTAATAATATCTAAGGCAAAGAAAAGGAAAAAGATTTTGGGATATATTTAGGTGGTATAATTTTAAAAGTATGGGAACTGCAGAGGTTATAAGGAGATCCATGAGTAAAACCCAGAATTCCATTTGGTTAGAAGAGTGGTACTAAGAATTGAGATCAAGATTTAGAAAGAACATGAGTTTAGTTTTATACATGATAACTTTACACTGTCTGTGGGCTCACATTTTACCTACTGAAAATGTTTATCTTGACTATTTCCTAAAAGAAATTCTTTTATAGAATAAAATAAAGATTACTGTACTAATTATACAATAAGACAGCTACAAATAAGAGATAACAAACTCAATGAAAAAAGAAAGTGTAAATAATTTAGACTATGATGAGAAGTCAATTAATTCAATCAAAAAGAAAAATTATTAAATATATTGGGATAATCACCCATTCGGGGGGGAAAGCTAATATCTACATATAATAATACATATTAAAATTAATTCGATTAAAATTAAAATATAGAAGTGATATCATTAAAAAATGTAGCAAATACACACTTGATCTCATGGTAAAGAACCAATTATACATATATCAATACCTACAAAAGCTAAGAGTAATATAGGTGACTATCAAATATCTGGCACATATACCACAACACTCACTAGATCTTTCAAGAGTATGGTTGCCAGACTTAGCAAAGAGGAATATAGGAAGTTCAATTAAATCTGAACTTCTGATAAACAACAAATAACTTTTAAATTTATGTCCAAATATTTGATCTGGCAACTCTACAGATCATGTTAGGGATGGTTTTCATATTCCTTTATTTTCGGGGGGCTCCACCACATGGCATGTGGGATCTCAGTTCCCCACCAGGGATTAAACCCATGTCCCCTGCACTGGAAGTGTGGAGTCTTAACCACTGGACCACCAGGGAAATCCCGATTTTCCTTTTTGAGCTCTATTTTCCAAACTGAACACTTATTAACTTGTTTTTTGCATGTGTAAAAGTCCAGTGTGACACACACACACAAATTTGTGGGCTGGCTTGGCAAGAAGAGAGAGAAGTGTTTCAAGAACTTTGAACTAAGAATCTGTCATAACACATGCTATTCTATGCCCGCTCTCTCTTTGCAGGCCTCACACTTGGCCAAGCCAACTTCCCCTCTTAGAGCAGAGGGCACGCACAATTTTCTGAGATTCTTTTAATTACTTTGTTGGCTGCTGCTGTCATTACTGTAACTATTTATCATACTGTGCTTGACATAGTGCATATATGCTATTCAATTCTATGTTTGCACCCCATGAGTAAATATGATTTCCATCTTATAGACTGGGGCTTACAGATATTAAGAAGCTTGCCTAAAGCCATCTGTTGTTGTTGCTAAATCATGTCCAATTCTTTGCCACACCCTTGGACTGCAGCACACCAGGCTTTTCTGTCCTTCACTATCTCTTGGAGTTTGTTCAAATTCATGTCCATAGAGTCAGTGATGCTATCTAACCATCTTATCCTCTGCTGCCCTCTTCTTTTGCCTTCAATCTTTCCCAGCATCAGGGTCTTCTCCAATGAGTCAGCTCTTTGCATCACGTGGCCGAAGTATTGGAGCTTCCACTTCAGCATCAGCCTTTCTGATGAATATTCAGCGTCCATTTCCTTTAGGATTGACTAGTTTGACTGCCTTCTGTCCAAGGGACTCTCAAAAGTCTTCTCCAGCACAATTAGAAAGCATCACTTCTTTGGTGCTCAGTCTTCTTTATGGTCCAACTCTCACATCCATTCCTTAGTAGCTCAGCTGGTAAAGAATCCATCTGCA
>SJYW01024212.1:188133-212887 GCA_006410735.1 Raphicerus campestris
AGAAATCCCAAGGCTGATCTCCTTGCAGTCCAAGGGACTCTCAAGAGTCTTCTCCAACACCACACTTCAAAAGCATCAATTCTTCGGCGCTCAGCCTTCTTCACAGTCCAACTCTCACATCCATACATGACCACAGGAAAAACCATAGCCTTGACTAGACAAACTTTAGTCGGCAAAGTAATGTCTCTGCTTTTGAATATGCTATCTAGGTTGGTCGTAACTTTTCTTCTAAGGAGTAAGCGTCTTTTAATTTCATGGCTGCAGTCACCATCTGCAGTGATTTTGGAGCCCCCCAAAAATAAAGTCTGACACTGTTTCAACTGTTTCCCCATCTATTTCCCATGAAGTGATGGGACCAGATGCCATCATCTTCGTTTTCTGAATGTTGAGCTTTAAGCCAACTTTTTCACTCTCCTCTTTCACTTTCATCAAGAGGCTGTTTAGTTCCTTTTCACTTTCTGCCATAAGGGTGGTGTCATCTGCATATCTGATGTGATTGATATTTCTCCCCGCAATCTTGATTCCAGATTGTGCTTCTTCTAGCCCAGCGTGTCTCATGATGTACTCGGCAGAGAAGTTAAATAAGCAGGGTGACAATATACAGTCTTGATGTACTCCTTTTCCTATTTGGAACCAGTCTGTTGTTCCATGTCCAGTTCTAGCTATGGCTTCCTGACCTGCATACAAGTTTCTCAAGAGGCAGGTTAGGTGGTCTGGTATTCCCATCTCTTTCAGAATTTTCCACAGTTTATTGTGATCCACACAGTCAATAAAGTAGAAACAGATGTTTTACCTGCTTTGTGTTAATTTGCAATTCTGGACATTTCACATCAAATGTGTAAACTGACTAGCAAATACAAAATGACTATCACTTTTTTGAGAGCTATTTCCTGGGCACTATAATAGCATTTTGCACGTTATTACTGATTTAATCCTATAACTCTATGAAATAAGTACTATTATTTCTGCCACTTTAGATGAACAAACTAAAAGGTTTAGAAACTTGCCTAAATTTACATAATTAATGACTAAGTAGTATCAGTGGTCTTTTTTTCTTTTTGCAAGTTGCTCAGTCATGTCCGACTCTTTGCAACCCCATGGACTATACAGTCCATGGAATTCTCTAGGCCAGAATACTGGAGTGGGTATCCTTTTCCTTCTCCTGTGGATCTTCCCGACCCAGGAATCTTCCCAGCCCAGGGATCAAACCCAGGTCTCCCACACTGCAGGTCAATTCTTCACCAGCTGAGCCACAAGGGAAACCCAAGAATACTGGAGTGGGTAACCTATCCCTTTTCCAGTAGATCTTCCCGACCCAGGAAATCGACTGGGGTTTCCTGCATTGCAGGCGNCCAGCCCAGGGATCAAACCCAGGTCTCCCACACTGCAGGTCAATTCTTCACCAGCTGAGCCACAAGGGAAACCCAAGAATACTGGAGTGGGTAACCTATCCCTTTTCCAGTAGATCTTCCCGACCCAGGAAATTGACTGGGGTTTCCTGCATTGCAGGTGGATTCTTTATCAACTATCAGGGTATCTTTACCAGCTATCAGGTTCTTTACCAGCTATCAGGGAACTGGTCTTAGTCCATAGTTAATGCGCTTAGGTACTATGTTATCACAAAGTAGTTTTTTTTAAAAAAAGACTTTATCAGATAATTTGAATAATTTTACACTGCTTAATAAAATACAAACTCTATTTCAATTGAGAGGAAATAATATTTTTAAAACCTAAATTATTTGAGAGACTAATATTTAGTAACCTCATTTCAATTGTGCTATTTCTATACAACTTCAAATGTGTTAAAACCTTGAATGTGTAAAAGGACAGTTAGTATCTTCATTAAGCTATAGAATAACTGAGACTGTAAACTGAGCACCCAAATTCTTTTCTGGTATTCAGAAATGTACGTATTTTATATGTATAATATATATATACAGGGAAAATCTGAGAGCCAGCAGGAACATTTATTGTATATATAGTTTAAAAATTAACAGCTTTAGGACATCACTACAATAAATCTAACTTCCAAAATATGATTTCTGATTTGGGGAAATATTAGAGAAATTAATTTTTTGAATACTTAACATTAGAAAAACTACTGCAGCCATGAATATCTTAGGTTCTATTAGTCTTCCTTACATAGGAGAACATATGAAACCATATATAAATATTTGTATATGTAATATGTTAGCCTTACAAATACTGCTTTAAATTATCCAAAACTGCAGTTTAAATCTCTTACTTTCCGTCTTTCAGGTCCAGCGAAGGCAATATGCCTTGCTTCTTCCAGAGTTTCACAGACAAGGCCATTTCCACACACAAACTGAATTACTTTCTTCAGCTGAGGAAACTGAGTCTTTATGACATCAATCATCATTTTACAGCCTTTAATCTCCCTTAATCTTTCATTGATTGGTTTGATCTAAAAGGTTTAAAAAATACTTGATATATTAGGTATATTAAAATATAAACCAAATATTCAGGACATTCTTTTTCAAAGAACATATATAAACATGACAGTAAGTGATTAGTGGTATGCACTTATACACAATAAAAGTTAGATGAGAATCTGATGAACAATACCACTGGCTTCATTTAATATTTTTTAAAAATACACGTCATCAAATGCCAGAAGATACAATTTCCAGATTAAATTTTATAACTAGTTGGGATTAAGCAATGACTGAGAAACCATTCCTGCTCTCAAACTCATAAAATCTAGTGGAAGAAAATACCTTTTTCTATACTTTCAAAAGAGTGGCACAATAGTATGGAACTCAGAAAATCATTTTAGGCTTAAATATCAGGAAAGCTTGTAGATCCCCTTTGACATGACTTAAGTTGGGCTGATAAAGAGATCAAAAGATATTCGCAATGTGTTACTGAAAACCAGCAAGTATAATTTCATTTTCATAAATAAAACCCCTATATATAACCAAAATATGTGTGCACATATAAATATTATGTAAAGTTCAGATACTCTTAAGACCTTTCAATACATACCTCAAAGCTCAAAATTTAGCTTGCTCCACGAATAGCTGACACATATTTACTGGACTACACATTTACAATTGAAACTTTGGGTTAGCATTTCACTGACAGAACATACGTTTCATCCTTCTCCAACATACTATGCTACAGGAGAAAATAAGCTGCTGGCCAGTGGTGCACTGCTAGAGCAATGTGCCCAACATCATTAAGGTAAATTATGGCAAAACTAGATTAGGGAGAAATAATATGACGGCAAGGAAGACAGCTGCCACTGCTGCTGAGTCGCTTCAGTTGTGTCTGACTCTGTGCGACCCCACAGACGGCAGCCCACCAGGCTCCTCCATCCCTGGGATTCTCCATCCCTGGGATTCTCCAGGCAAGAACACTGGAGAGGATTGCCATTTCCTTCTCCAGCGCATGAAAGTGAAAGTGAAGTCGCTCAGTCGTGTCCAACTCTTCACGACCCCATGGACTGCAGCCCACCAGGCTCCTCCACCCATGGGAGTTTCCAGGCAAGGGTATTGGAGTGGGGTGCCATCACCGTCTGCAGATATTATTCTTTGCCTGTCAATATATTAACACCAGCCATTTGAATGACTAACTGGCATCCAATCAATGACTTTGTAAATTACTACCACAGTCTCAGGCAATAAAGACATACTTTAAAAGACAGTATTTTATCACTATTAAAAACTAAGGATTAAAATTTTCTTACATCAAGGTAATCTAGTGCAAGGAACGTCTCAGGTTCAGCTCTTTCCTCCTTCAGAAATCGAATACAATCTTTTGCTACCTTTTCAGAGGCTACAACAATGGCAACCATGTACCGACCAAAAAGTTTAGTAACAGCCAGCTGGTATTTCTTATGAATAGGATGACACAGGTCAAGTAGTCTTCCAAACTTAGCAGGTTTCAAAAAGGAGAGAAAAACAAACACATTAATGAGAAACGTATACTTCATCATTTTTTTAATGTAACAAAGCAGCAAGACCAAAACTAATTTTACAAAATTATAAACATCATCGTAATTTAACAGTCTCAAACGGAAAGTGGAAATAAATTTCTAATGGCTCAGGCAGTAAAGAATCCGCCTGCAGTGTGGGAGACCTGGTTTCGATCCCTGGGTTGGGAAGGTTCCCTAGAGGGCATAGCATTCTTGCCTGGAGAATCGCCATGGACAGGGGAACCTGGTGGGTACAGTCCCTGGGGTCGCAAAGAGTCAGACACGACTGAGCAACTAAGTACAACACAGCACATGAAATATGTTAGGTGTGTCATATTTCATTTAACAGAAGACTAATAAGGAGAGACATGGAGGAACCTGGGTGGCTGCAGTCCATGGTATCGCACAGAGTTGGACACGACTGAAGTGACTTAGCAGGTAGCAGTCATACCAAGGTATTAAAATATTTTACAAACCTAGTAATTAAATAGTATTCATTCATGACCTTACTTATTAAATAAGAATCTGTGAGGCATTACTGCATGCAGGTACTGAGCCAGACACTGGGTAAACATGCCTGAACAAAACAGATCCTCTCCAACCTCACAGAGCTTTCAGATTAGTAGGGGAGGAAAATAAATAACCAATAATTATACGCATGTGCAAAGCAGAGTTAAAAGAGACACTGACTAAGCGCAGAGTGCTCTGAGAATATGTAACAGAGACCAGGCTGACCTGAGAAGCCAGAGATGGCTTCCCACAGAGAAGTGTTTTTGAGGATCTGAGGACTGGTCAAGAATCAGACTGAAGTTCAAAAAGCCTAGAAAACATCAGAATGCCAGCCGTCCTGTATCAATGCTCCCTAGAACGTCTTGTAGGTTCAGTTTTACACTTTAGACTCTTCATTCGCTTTTACTTCAGAAATAGCAATTTCTTTACGACAGATCATCATTGTCTTTAATATTTATTATCTTTTGTTTTTTTTCTTCTCAATTCAGGTATAACTAAAATCTGACCTCTAGGTCAGTAATTTGATTTTCAGCTATGTAATCCATTTCTTGCTATTTGTAATTTATTAGTTCAGTAATGTTTGTTCTTGTTTTCTTAGCGCTAGTTTTTTTATTTTATTCTGATATTTGAACTTGATTTTGTGAATTCAAGCTCTTATTAAATTGTCTACAGCACAAAAAACTTATGGGGAATTTTGTTCTGTAACTTTTTTCCCACAAGGCTCTTTGACTTCTAAATACCTTTTATTCTTTTTCTTTTACTATATGTACCTATGCTACCATACAGCTTCTCTCCACCTTTCCTATATTTAATGTGGGCAGCTCTGTGTAAACCTTTTATTTTCTGTGATGTATAACTTTTTTTTTTATTGTCTCACCTAAAACTGAGATGGTTATCTCCTCTGAGCAAGAAATGATGGACCAAGCATTTTATGTTCTATATTCTAAGGACTTTCTGATTGCCCATCACCCCAGGAGTTGAACTAGAGTGGGTTACCATACCCTCCTCCAGGGGATCTTCCCAACCTAGGAATTGAATCGGGGTCGCCTNAAACCTTTTATTTTCTGTGATGGATAACTTTTTTTTTTTATTGTCTCACCTAAAACTGAGATGGTTATCTCCTCTGAGCAACAAATAATGGACCAAGCATTTTATGTTCTATATTCTAAGGATTTTCTGATTGCCCATCACCCAAGGACTTGAACTGGAGTGGGTTACCATACCCTCCTCCAGGGGATCTTACCAACCTAGGAATTGAATCGGGGTCTCCTGCATTGCAGGAAGATTCTTTACCAGCTGAGCTACCAGGGATGCCCAAGGGTTTGAAAAGCCAGGGTAAATGAGAGCTGTGCTAAAGCTATGCATATATTTCACTTGAATAACGGAGTTTTGTTCTTTCTTCAATTAATATCCCATACTAAGGTTTTTCTTCTTGGGAGAAAGAGAACAAATCCCATTTTGGGGGAGAGGGCTTTGAATTGGCTTCTCAATTTAATGAAGAGCTCTAGAGCCTTCACTTCCATCTAAGAGAAGCAGAGGTCCATATTCTCTGATTCTATCTGAGTGTTAGTTTTCTACTCAGAAGGAAACAAACAAAAGTTTGCTTCTTGCTAGATTAAGGGATACTAAGTGAGAATTCTCAGGAATTAATCAATTTACCAGTTTGCCTTCTGCAGAATTAAGAATCAGCAATGCCATATTTTAATCTTTAAAAAGAAATCCTGGACTATTACTATTTTCTGAAGGTTAGTAGAGCATGATGTATGAGCCCCTTTCCTCTTTTGGTTGCTGAACTAGTTTTTCTGATTTTCCTTGGTACTGGGGGAAGAATTCTGTGACCCACCCTTATTCTTCTATCATTATCTAGAAACGAAGACTAACACTTAAGAGTCAGAAAGGCAAAAAAAGATGCTATAAATGAAATGAAGATAGGTGACCAGAGAAAAAGGAAAACCAACAGAGTGTGGTATCAAGGAGACCAAAAAACAAGTGTTTCAAAAAGTGAAAAGTGCAAGTGGTTAAGTGTCAAATGCTGAAAAAAAAAAGGCTGTCGTGAAACAAGGAGCACACAGTGTACACTGGTGTTAGCGACAAGAGAGTGAGATGACAGACCCCAATACCAAAAGAAAGAATTCTATGAAGTGGATACCTCACGTAACAGTTAGATATTGCTGCACTGGGGCTAATGAAACAAACTAGTAATACTGGATGGACAGTCAGATTTAGAGAATAAAAATTCACTGTTCAAAAGTATGCCAACAATGTCCACTGAAGAAAGTACTTAAAAAAAAACACTGAAATCATGAAGAAAATCAGATTTAAGGCTATATGTCTACAGGGCAACAGACTATTTCATATACCCACATCCTTTGGGCATATCTGGACTCTCTGGGTAATGTGCTCATATCAATGTTTCTCCCCAATAATTACTTACCTATAGACATTACTGGGGATTATACACATTTTACCCCACTTACTATTATGCCTTAAATATAAATAATAAAACACAAAATTTATAGGTTTCTGAAATAATAATACTTCCTAATAATTTCAAATTTTTAATCACAAATAAGAAAACTTAGCCTTTTTATTTCAATTACCACTGAATCAGGGTAAAGTCTCTTAAGGTGTTCCAGAATCTCTGCTCTCTTTTGCTGACGTTTTCCTTCATGGGTATCAATTCCAGCATTCTGCAATTCACTTCTAATAAGATTCAACTCTTCATTAACTTCAGACATTCTTAATTTTGTTTTTTCTATTTCATTCACTAAGTTTTCCTCTTGCTCTTTTTTTTCTTTCAAGCAATTCCTGTATGACAATAATAATAACAAAAAGAAAAACCAAAATTTAGGAATTGCAATATATTCTAGCCTGGCATCGCAGGGGAATGGGATAGTGCTCTATTTCAAATGGTGAAAAATACAATATAATAAACTTAACATCAAATATGAGCAAAAGATACTTTAATCATTCTTTCTTGAGTCAAAAGACACATATTTCTGGATTCTGAGAAAAAAGAATAGATCACTCACTAAAACCAGAGGAATCATCATAAGCTTAACAGTAAGTAAATGTCAATTAAAAAGAAATTCTTAAAAAAAAAAAAAAAAAGAAATTCTTAGTGATAGAATACTTATTTAGGTGCTGATAGTTTTCATGACATAGTTTTATTATAAAATATCAATACCAAAGGAGAGTTTTAAGTTTCACCACTGTTAAACATTTATATTTTCAAAATCTCAACATTAAGTGGTTAATTATAATTTTTAATTATCTACAATGAAATAAAAAAGCAATTGGAGAGAACATTATGATACAGGGGAAGCATTCACCACAAATATACAAGACCCCAGAGACACAAGAAAGCTGCAAGCAATTTTTTTTACTATACCTACATGCATGTTTTTGTATACTCCTCCAACTTCTCTATTCGCTTTTTATGATCTTCTATTTGTTCCTTTATTTGTTTTATATTTTCCTAAAATAGGAAATGAAATCTGAAATCAATTATAGCAACTCCAAACAAATAGTTTTTCACTAGATGCCTAGAACTTGTAATAGCATGCGTCTGTGCATTCTAAGTCACTTCAGTCACATCCAATTCTTTTGTGACCCTATGGACCTTAGCCAACCAGGGTCCTCTGTCCATAGGATTCTCTAGGCAGGAATACAGAAGTGGGCTGCTGTGCCCTCTTCCAGGGGATCTTTCCGACCCAGAGATTGAACTCGCGCTCTCCTGCAGCTCCCGCCCTGCAGGCAGACGCTTTATTGCTGAGCCACTGGGGAAGCCTATAATTGCATGTTGTTCTAAATTTGAAATATATAGATAACCATATGAAAATTCTCAGGAGAGCAAATTTTTATTTTGAAAAGGCAGTATGGTAAAAAGTTTTGAGGTTTCAGGAATCAAGGTTCAAATCCTGGCTCCATCATTTACTAGATATCTATCTTCAGCAAGTTTACTCTGGTAACTTTAAACCCCAAAGGGATTATTTTCAAATATTTATATACAGTCCTCTCTCTCAAACTAACTCATTCAATAAATATTTTTTCACAGCCTACCATGTGCTAGAAACTACAGACACTACAATGAACAAAACTCTCAAGGACTAAGGTTTGGTGGGAGACTCAGAAAGTAATTCCACTAGAGTGGCTCAATACTATAACTGTATGAGAATCTAAAAGGCAACTACAGGCTTGTGGAAGGAGGACTTCACAAGTCCTGCTCCATTCACTTTATCACTATGTCCAAGGATTGTGGTAGTCTCTAATTTGTTTCTTTAACCTTTTTCCTGTCTAATTCATTCTGTGCATTACAGCAACATTAATCTGTTTTCAGTTCAGTTGCTCAGTTGTGTCCGACTCTTTGTGGCCCCATGAACCGCAACACACCAGGCCTCCCTGTCCATCACCAACTCCCAGAGTCCACCCAAACCCATGTCCATTGAGTCTGTGATGCCATCCAACCATCTCATCCTCTGTTGTCCCCTCCCCCCCTGCCCTCAATCCTTCCCAGTATCAGGGTCTTTTCAAATGAGTGAACACTTAGCATCAGGTGGCCAAAGTATTGAGAGTTTCAGCTTTACCATTAGTCCTACCAATGAACACCCAGGACTGATCTCCTTTAGGATGGACTGGTTGGATCTCCTTGCAATCCAAGGGACTCTCAAGTATCTTCTCCAACACCACACTTCAAAAGCATCAATTCTTCGGCGCTTAGCTTTCTTTATAGTCCAACTCTCACATCCATACATGACTACTAGAAAAACCACAGCCTTGACTAAACAGATCTTTGTGGACAAAGTAATGTCTCTGCTTTTTAATATGCTGTCTAGGTTGCTCATAACTTTCCTTCCAAGGAGTAAGCGTCTTTTAATTTCATGGCTGCAGTCACCATCTGCAGTGATTTTAGAGCCCAGAAAAACAGTCAGCCACTGTATTCATTGTTTCTCCATCTACTTGTCATGAAGTGATGGGACCAGATGCCATCTTAGTTTTCTGAATGTTGAGCTTTAAGCCAACTTTTTCACTCTCCTCTTTCCCTTTCATCAAGAGGCTGTTTAGTTCCTCTTCACTTTCTGCCATAAGGGTGGTGTCATCTGCATATCTGAGGTTATTGATATTTCTTCT
Source organism: Raphicerus campestris (assembly GCA_006410735.1). Lineage (NCBI taxonomy): Eukaryota > Metazoa > Chordata > Mammalia > Artiodactyla > Bovidae > Raphicerus > Raphicerus campestris. Next base: position 197,711 of record SJYW01024212.1, read on the forward strand.
GGCAATCTTGATTCCAGCTTGTGTTTCCTCCAGCCCAGCATTTTTCATGATGTACTCTGCATAGAAGTTAAATAAACAGGGTGTATACAGCCTTGATGTACTCCTTTTCCTATTTGGAACCAGTCTGTTGTTCCATGTCCAGTTCTAACTGTGGCTTCCTGACCTGCATACAGGTTTCTCAAGAGGCAGGTCAGGTGGTCTGGTATTCCCATCTTTTAGAATTTTCCACAGTTTATTGTGATCCACACAGTCAAAGGCTTTGGCATAGTCAATAAATAATGTCTTACTCCTTTGCTAAGTGATTTAGAACCAGGAGTTGCCACAAAGCAAGTCGCAATCAATTTAAGAAAACTAAAACCATATCAAGCATGTTTTCTGACCAAAACCGAGACTAGAAATCAAACAGAAGGAAAAAACTGCCAGAAAACAAATATGTGAAGACTAAACAATTATTATTAAACAACCAATGGATCACTGAAGAAATCAAAGAAGAAATTTTTTAAAAACACCCAGAGACAAAATACAGTGATCCAAAACCTACGGAATGCAGCAACAGTCCTAAGAGGGAAGCTTATAGTGATTTAACCTGAGGGAGAAGGAAATGGCAATCCACCCAGTGTTCTGGGCTGGAGAATCCCAGAGACGGGGGAGCCTGGTGGGCTGCAGTCTATGGGGTCGCATGGAGTCGGACACGACTGAAGCGACTTAGCAGCAGCAGCAGCTCTGAATGGAAGAGGTTTGCAAACAATATATGCTCTAAGCAGTTAACATCCAAAATGTACAAAGAACTCATACAACTCAACATAAAAACAAGAAGTAATTTAAAAATGGGCAGGTTATCTGAATAGACATTTTTCCAAAGAAGACATACAGATAGCAGGTGCATGAAAAGATGCTCATCATCATCAGAGAAATGCAAGTCAAAATCACAATGAGATATCATCTCACCCCTGTCAGAATGGCCGTTATCAAGAAAAGTATTGGCAAGGATATGGAGAAAAGTGAAGTTTCATGCACTATTGGTGGGAACGTAAATTGGTGCAGCTACTATGGAAAACAGTATGGAGATTCCTCACAAAATAAAAACAGAACTATCATATGATCCAGCAATACCAATCCTAGATATTTTTATGAAGAAAAGAAAAAAAGTAATTAGAAAAGATATTATTTATAATAGTCACTGCAGTATTATTTATAATAGTCAAGATAAAGAAGCAACTTAAATGTCCATCGACAGATGAATGGATAAAGAAGATGTGGTATATTATATATACAATGGGATATTACTCAACCATAAAAACGACCAAAAAAAAGACATTGTACAAATGAAATCAAAGTTCAAAAAAGTGAAATGATTTAGCTATACCAACACAGTCAGTGACAGGACAAGACTGGATGGAAGCCAAGTCTCTCTTACTCTAAGGCAGAATAGTATAATGCTCTCCTGATGGTTACTTCTCATGTAGACTATTAAGCTCCTCTTAGGCTATGTCCTTAATGTTTGCAAATGACCTTTCACTTATGCTATTTGTTTTTCTTTTTTCCTTTAGTTAGACTCTTTCTAACGTGAATGGAGTAACCTACATGTAAGCACAGACAATAGCATCTGCCTGAGCCTATCAGCATCTGCCTGTGCCTATCATTATGTTGTTGTTCCATCACTAAGTTATGTCTGACTCTGTGACCCCATGGACTGCAGCACGCCAGGCTTCCTTGTCCTTCACCATCTCCCAGAATTTGCTCAAACTCCTGTCCATCGTGTTGGTGACGCCATCCAACCATCTTGTGTTTTGTCGGCCCACTCTACTCCTCCCCTCAGTCTTTTCCAGCATCAGGGTTTTTTCCAATGAGACAGGTCTTCACATCAGGTAGCCTAAGTATTGGAGCTTCAGTATCAGTCCTTCCAATGAATATTTATGGTTGATTTCCTTTAGGATTGGCTGGTTTGATCTCCTCGCTGTCCAAGGGACTCAAGAGTCTTCTCCAGCACCACAGTTCAAAAGCATCAATTCTTTGGAACTCAGCCTTCTTTATGGTCCAAATTTCACATCTGTACATGACTAATGGAAAAACCATAGCTTTGACTATATGGGCATTTGCTAGTAAAGTGATGTCTCTGCTTTTTAATACACTATCTAGGTTTGTCATAGCTTTCCTTCCAAGGAGTAAGCATCTTTTAATTTCAAGGCTTCAGTCACCATCCACAGTGATTTTGGAGCCCAAGAAAATAAAATCTGCCACGGTTTCCACTCTTCCCCTTCTATTTGCCATGAAGTGATGGGACTGCATGCTATGACCTTAGTTTTTTGAATGTTGAGTTTTAAGCCAGCTTTTTCATTCTCCTCTTTCACCTGTCAAGAAGCTCTTTAGTTCCTCTTTGCTTTCTGCCTATCATTATACAAGTATGCATAAAATGCTTACTGACTATATGAAGGNTTTAAGCCAGCTTTTTCATTCTCCTCTTTCACCTGTCAAGAAGCTCTTTAGTTCCTCTTTGCTTTCTGCCTATCATTATACAAGTATGCATAAAATGCTTACTGACTATATGAAGGAAGACACTATTTTTATATGTTATTTTTATCAGTTTCTTTACACTTTTATTTTACTTATTTGGCTGTTCTCAGTCTTTGATGAGGCACATGGGCTTAGCTGCCTCACAGCATGCGGGATCTTAGTTCCTCAACCAGGGACTGAACCTGCATCCCCTGCCTTGGAAGGCAGAATCTTAACCACTGGACCACCAGGGAAGTCCTTACACTGTCTGTATCTTAGACTATGAAAGAGCACCTGAACAGTGCTAAGCAGTCTAACAGGTAATCCAGAAAATTAATTCCTTATATCTGATGTTAAACCATTTATATACTGAAAAACAAATATAAAAAGGGAATAAAATTTCATGAAATAATTCTAAATCATTTATTGCACAAACCGAGGTACCTGAACTTCCCCATGTCTCCTCTTTTCAAATGCCCATCTTTCTTCATCAGACCTCTGTTCCCACTGCAGCTTTTCCAACTGTTGGGTCATTATAGCCACTTTTTTTCTTACCTGTTCCTTAAGTTCTTTATATTGAACCAGCTGTATAAAGAGCATTTAAATATTGATAATTCATTTAAAGAAGTGTGAGAGGAAATTCTTTCTATGATATTCTTTACTAGCAGATAATTAAACTTATCAAAAATCCAGCTAAGATAGCATAAACACAAAACGAACATCTTATTTAAAACTGTTTAGATAGATCAACAAGCTATTCAAAACCAACTCTATAAGGTCTCTGTAAGAAATTCTGTTAAGAGAAAGCACATTAAAACTCATTAATGTTCCAGAAGTAAGAGGAGTTCAGAGAAAATTATGTATTTTTCTATCTATACAGTCACAATTATTTTAGCATATATATTGTAAAATAAACTTATCATAAAATTAATGAAAGAGATAAATAATAGAAATTTAGTTGAAAGAATGTTTGAAAACTCTGGATTGTAAATTTCTGGATATCTATTATTGACATATATCTTATATACTAACTTGGATATTCATTAATCACCTAACATTTTAAACAATCTTAACCAATTTCCCTCCTGTCAATTAAGTGATCATGCCTCTTCAAAGCCATATTATAATCTGACTCTTAGTTTTTAAAATATTCACGAGGAAAAAATAATTATCTTAAGAACATATGAATATAATTATGTTTTAAAGGTAATTATTTTTTCCTCATGAATAATATAATTCCATAAAATGAACCATGTAATCTTGCTGAAGTATTTTCTATGACTTTAGTTAACTCACAAATGTTATGATGTCACCTACTTTTATAAAGGAAAAACAGCCTAGTGTAAAGATTAAATTTAGATTCTCCATATAGGCTGAAAAATAAAAATCTCTATAATTTAAATTCTGTGGCAATCTCTTAAAATAATCAGAAAAAGTCATCCTTTAAATTCTAATCAAAAGGAGAAGCTGAAACAATAGAAACAAATGATTTCCCACACGCCAACTTTTTCACCTGACCAGCTTCTAGTTCAATGTCTCGCCCTTTATGTAACATTTCTTCCTCAATCTGCTTTTCAAAACTTCTCCATGCACCATCTAAATCAGCGAGCTCTGTCTCTAAGGCTTTTATGTCATCTTCCTGTTTAGAACATTGTTTTTCACTGTCCTTTATTGATTTTTTAGCCATATCTAATTTCTTGAGGTGGTGAGAAGTGTTTTCTTTAGCTTTAATGTATTGAGGTCTCTTCTGATTTAATAGTGCTTCAAGAGATCTAAAAAGAAAAATAAACTTTGCTTTAAAGGAAAATCTTATATAAAGGCAAGAGGCTCTTCTGATCAAATTATACATTTAAAAATAAATGCTAAGTAATGACTTTCAGAGACTATAAGCAGATCAGTGGTTGCCAGGTGAGAGGCAAAATCAAATAGGTGAAGCACTGGGGAGTTTTTAAAGAGTGATAAGCCACTCTGTATGATACTGTAGTGATGAACATATGACATCATGCATTTGTCAAAACCTACAGAAATTTACAGTTCCAAGAGTGAACTTTAATGTACAAATTTTTAAAAAATTCATTTAGAAGGCGAGGGATCCCAGATAAAATACAGAAAGTGACAAAAGAACCTAACTGTAGTACAAATGTATGAAACCACCTTACTGAAGAGGGTAAGCGGAAACGTGTTAACCTAAGTAATGCTGGAAATGAGCAGAGTCCATAAAATTAAAAGCAAAAATAATTATACACAAGCCTTGTACTCTAGTTGATAAATTTGCTTCCCACAAGGATATGGTTTAATTTCTGGTACTGCCATACATGATTACTGGAACTGAAGAATTAAGCAAATGGATATCATGTGGGATATTCCCTCATAGTCCAGTAGTGAAGACTCCATGCTCCCACTGCAGTAGGGACAGGTTCAATCCCTGGTCAGGGAATTAAGATTCCACACGCTATGTGGCACAGCCAAAAAGCCCCCCCAAAACCATCAATAATGATGGCAGGCTGATACTATATTAGATAAGTGATCTAATAATATATATATATATTTAATATATGGTAGAGTCTATTTATTTACTGGCCACACCATGTGGTTTGTGGGATTTTAATTCCCCAGCCAGAGTTTGAACCCCAGCCCTCAGCAACAAGAACAGAGTGTCCTAATCACCGGACCACCAGGGAATTCCCTGTATATGATATGTTGACAGTCCTGATATACTATGATAATAATGGCATTTTACCTCTGTGGTCTTCTTCCCCAAAACCCATAAACTTGTCTAATTATGAGAAAACTAACAAGAGAAATACTAATTGAGATACAGTCTACAAAAAGCTTGACCAATGCTTCTTAAAACTGTAAAGGATACCAATAACAAGGTTTAAGTCCGAAACTGTCACAACCAAGAGGATCTTAAGAAGACATGATGACTAAATACAATATGGTATACTGGATCAGAAAAAGAACATTAAGTAAAACATTAAAAAATGAATCAAGTATGGAATTTAGCTAATAATAATGAATAAATATGGGTTAACTAATTCTGACAAGTGTAGCATACTAATAATGTAAGATGTAATTTGTTGTTCAGTTGCTAAGTCGTGTCTGACTCTTTGTGACCTCATGAACTGCAGCACGCCAGGCTTCCCTATCCTTCACTACCTCCGGGAGTTTGCTCAAACTCATTTCCATTGAGTCAGTGATGCCATCCAACCATCTCATCCTCTGTAGCCCCCTCCTCCTCCTGCTATAAGTGAGAGAAATTTAGTGTGGGGAATATGGGAACTCTCTATACTATCTTTATAATTTTTTGTATATCTAAAAGTATTCCAAAGTAAAAAATCTATTAAAAAATCAATTTTCAAAGCATCACTTAATATTTCTATCAATCTAAATAAAATCCAACTGTTAATAATGATTGTGAAAACTCACTTTAATTCTTTTTCTGTTTGTTGTAGTTGTCTGCTCAACATTCCATGTTCCTTTTTCTTGGCTTTAACTATGTTTTCATGATGAGAAAGAGACTCTTTTGTGACACTCAAATTCTTATTCACAAGCTCTAACTCAGTGTACAAAAAATTAATTTTTTTCTCATTGTGATACAGTCGGAAAAGCTGCAGTTGTATCTTGTTAATTTTCAGTTCTTCAAGGAGATTCTGGTAACGGTCTGCCTACAACAGTGAGATTCAACAGCAGTTGAGGAGGAGTATATTTTACATTGACCTTTCATAAACAACTAGAGTACTAATAAATGATCTCTAATGAATTTTCATTTATGTCAAATGAAACAAATTATATTCTTGCCCAAAGTACCATCATTTGGATAAGGCTTCTGCATATATTTCTATAATAAACCAGTAAAGGATTTTATATTCATGAACACAGTGGTATGGTGGTAAGAACCGTTTGTTAGTCACCCAGTCATGTCCAACTCTTTACGACCCCATGGACTATAGCCCACCAGGCTCCTCTGTCCATGGGATTCTCCAGGCAAGAATACTGGAGTGGGTTGCCATTTCCTTCTCTAAAAGAACTATCTGGGGCACCCACTAACTGAGTCCTGTCCCACTTCTGTCTGGACCTCAGAAGTTTGGCAAGCAAGTCTGACACCAGCTTCCCCATTTGTAAACTAAAGGAAGTAATATCACTTTTAAAGTTTCTAGCCATTTTCAATTCAAAGATTCCAGGTAAAATTTCTTCTATAGAATGTAATTTTTCCTATGAATAGAACTAATAGGACTGTTAAAGTTCTAAATTATATGTGAGATGGGAAAATTTCCTGAGTATTTGTACCATTAGTAAAGAAAAANAGTCACTGCAGTATTATTTATAATAGTCAAGATAAAGAAGCAACTTAAATGTCCATCGACAGATGAATGGATAAAGAAGATGTGGTATATTATATATACAATGGGATATTACTCAACCATAAAAACGACCAAAAAAAAGACATTGTACAAATGAAATCAAAGTTCAAAAAAGTGAAATGATTTAGCTATACCAACACAGTCAGTGACAGGACAAGACTGGATGGAAGCCAAGTCTCTCTTACTCTAAGGCAGAATAGTATAATGCTCTCCTGATGGTTACTTCTCATGTAGACTGTTAAGCTCCTCTTAGGCTATGTCCTTAATGTTTGCAAATGACCTTTCACTTATGCTATTTGTTTTTCTTTTTTCCTTTAGTTAGACTCTTTCTAACGTGAATGGAGTAACCTACATGTAAGCACAGACAATAGCATCTGCCTGAGCCTATCAGCATCTGCCTGTGCCTATCATGTTGTTGTTCCATCACTAAGTTATGTCTGACTCTGTGACCCCATGGACTGCAGCGCGCCAGGCTTCCTTGTCCTTCACCATCTCCCAGAATTTGCTCAGACTCCTGTCCATCGTGTTGGTGACGCCATCCAACCATCTTGTGTTTTGTCGGCCCACTCTACTCCTCCCCTCAGTCTTTTCCAGCATCAGGGTTTTTTCCAATGAGACAGGTCTTCACATCAGGTAGCCTAAGTATTGGAGCTTCAGTATCAGTCCTTCCAATGAATATTTATGGTTGATTTCCTTTAGGATTGGCTGGTTTGATCTCCTCGCTGTCCAAGGGACTCAAGAGTCTTCTCCAGCACCACAGTTCAAAAGCATCAATTCTTTGGAACTCAGCCTTCTTTATGGTCCAAATTTCACATCTGTACATGACTAATGGAAAAACCATAGCTTTGACTATATGGGCATTTGCTAGTAAAGTGATGTCTCTGCTTTTTAATACACTATCTAGGTTTGTCATAGCTTTCCTTCCAAGGAGTAAGCATCTTTTAATTTCAAGGCTTCAGTCACCATCCACAGTGATTTTGGAGCCCAAGAAAATAAAATCTGCCACGGTTTCCACTCTTCCCCTTCTATTTGCCATGAAGTGATGGGACTGCATGCTATGACCTTAGTTTTTTGAATGTTGAGTTTTAAGCCAGCTTTTTCATTCTCCTCTTTCACCTGTCAAGAAGCTCTTTAGTTCCTCTTTGCTTTCTGCCTATCATTATACAAGTATGCATAAAATGCTTACTGACTATATGAAGGAAGACACTATTTTTATATGTTATTTTTATCAGTTTCTTTACACTTTTATTTTACTTATTTGGCTGTTCTCAGTCTTTGATGAGGCACATGGGCTTAGCTGCCTCACAGCATGCGGGATCTTAGTTCCTCAACCAGGGACTGAACCTGCATCCCCTGCCTTGGAAGGCAGAATCTTAACCACTGGACCACCAGGGAAGTCCTTACACTGTCTGTATCTTAGACTATGAAAGAGCACCTAAACAGTGCTAAGCAGTCTAACAGGTAATCCAGAAAATTAATTCCTTATATCTGATGTTAAACCATTTATATACTGAAAAACAAATATAAAAAGGGAATAAAATTTCATGAAATAATTCTAAATCATTTATTGCACAAACCGAGGTACCTGAACTTCCCCATGTCTCCTCTTTTCAAATGCCCATCTTTCTTCATCAGACCTCTGTTCCCACTGCAGCTTTTCCAACTGTTGGGTCATTATAGCCACTTTTTTTCTTACCTGTTCCTTAAGTTCTTTATATTGAACCAGCTGTATAAAGAGCATTTAAATATTGATAATTCATTTAAAGAAGTGTGAGAGGAAATTCTTTCTATGATATTCTTTACTAGCAGATAATTAAACTTATCAAAAATCCAGCTAAGATAGCATAAACACAAAACGAACATCTTATTTAAAACTGTTTAGATAGATCAACAAGGTATTCAAAACCAACTCTATAAGGTCTCTGTAAGAAATTCTGTTAAGAGAAAGCACATTAAAACTCATTAATGTTCCAGAAGTAAGAGGAGTTCAGAGAAAATTATGTATTTTTCTATCTATACAGTCACAATTATTTTAGCATATATATTGTAAAATAAACTTATCATAAAATTAATGAAAGAGATAAATAATAGAAATTTAGTTGAAAGAATGTTTGAAAACTCTGGATTGTAAATTTCTGGATATCTATTATTGACATATATCTTATATACTAACTTGGATATTCATTAATCACCTTACATTTTAAACAATCTTAACCAATTTCCCTCCTGTCAATTAAGTGATCATGCCTCTTCAAAGCCATATTATAATCTGACTCTTAGTTTTTAAAATATTCACGAGGAAAAAATAATTATCTTAAGAACATATGAATATAATTATGTTTTAAAGGTAATTATTTTTTCCTCATGAATAATATAATTCCATAAAATGAACCATGTAATCTTGCTGAAGTATTTTCTATGACTTTAGTTAACTCACAAATGTTATGATGTCACCTACTTTTATAAAGGAAAAACAGCCTAGTGTAAAGATTAAATTTAGATTCTCCATATAGGCTGAAAAATAAAAATCTCTATAATTTAAATTCTGTGGCAATCTCTTAAAATAATCAGAAAAAGTCATCCTTTAAATTCTAATCAAAAGGAGAAGCTGAAACAATAGAAACAAATGATTTCCCACACGCCAACTTTTTCACCTGACCAGCTTCTAGTTCAATGTCTCGCCCTTTATGTAACATTTCTTCCTCAATCTGCTTTTCAAAACTTCTCCATGCACCATCTAAATCAGCGAGCTCTGTCTCTAAGGCTTTTATGTCATCTTCCTGTTTAGAACATTGTTTTTCACTGTCCTTTATTGATTTTTTAGCCATATCTAATTTCTTGAGGTGGTGAGAAGTGTTTTCTTTAGCTTTAATGTATTGAGGTCTCTTCTGATTTAATAGTGCTTCAAGAGATCTAAAAAGAAAAATAAACTTTGCTTTAAAGGAAAATCTTATATAAAGGCAAGAGGCTCTTCTGATCAAATTATACATTTAAAAATAAATGCTAAGTAATGACTTTCAGAGACTATAAGCAGATCAGTGGTTGCCAGGTGAGAGGCAAAATCAAATAGGTGAAGCACTGGGGAGTTTTTAAAGAGTGATAAGCCACTCTGTATGATACTGTAGTGATGAACATATGACATCATGCATTTGTCAAAACCTACAGAAATTTACAGTTCCAAGAGTGAACTTTAATGTACAAATTTTTAAAAAATTCATTTAGAAGGCGAGGGATCCCAGATAAAATACAGAAAGTGACAAAAGAACCTAACTGTAGTACAAATGTATGAAACCACCTTACTGAAGAGGGTAAGCGGAAACGTGTTAACCTAAGTAATGCTGGAAATGAGCAGAGTCCATAAAATTAAAAGCAAAAATAATTATACACAAGCCTTGTACTCTAGTTGATAAATTTGCTTCCCACAAGGATATGGTTTAATTTCTGGTACTGCCATACATGATTACTGGAACTGAAGAATTAAGCAAATGGATATCATGTGGGATATTCCCTCATAGTCCAGTAGTGAAGACTCCATGCTCCCACTGCAGTAGGGACAGGTTCAATCCCTGGTCAGGGAATTAAGATTCCACACGCTATGTGGCACAGCCAAAAAGCCCCCCCAAAACCATCAATAATGATGGCAGGCTGATACTATATTAGATAAGTGATCTAATAATATATATATATATTTAATATATGGTAGAGTCTATTTATTTACTGGCCACACCATGTGGTTTGTGGGATTTTAATTCCCCAACCAGAGTTTGAACCCCAGCCCTCAGCAACAAGAACAGAGTGTCCTAATCACCGGACCACCAGGGAATTCCCTGTATATGATATGTTGACAGTCCTGATATACTATGATAATAATGGCATTTTACCTCTGTGGTCTTCTTCCCCAAAACCCATAAACTTGTCTAATTATGAGAAAACTAACAAGAGAAATACTAATTGAGATACAGTCTACAAAAAGCTTGACCAATGCTTCTTAAAACTGTAAAGGATACCAATAACAAGGTTTAAGTCCGAAACTGTCACAACCAAGAGGATCTTAAGAAGACATGATGACTAAATACAATATGGTATACTGGATCAGAAAAAGAACATTAAGTAAAACATTAAAAAATGAATCAAGTATGGAATTTAGCTAATAATAATGAATAAATATGGGTTAACTAATTCTGACAAGTGTAGCATACTAATAATGTAAGATGTAATTTGTTGTTCAGTTGCTAAGTCGTGTCTGACTCTTTGTGACCTCATGAACTGCAGCACGCCAGGCTTCCCTATCCTTCACTACCTCCGGGAGTTTGCTCAAACTCATTTCCATTGAGTCAGTGATGCCATCCAACCATCTCATCCTCTGTAGCCCCCTCCTCCTCCTGCTATAAGTGAGAGAAATTTAGTGTGGGGAATATGGGAACTCTCTATACTATCTTTATAATTTTTTGTATATCTAAAAGTATTCCAAAGTAAAAAATCTATTAAAAAATCAATTTTCAAAGCATCACTTAATATTTCTATCAATCTAAATAAAATCCAACTGTTAATAATGATTTTGAAAACTCACTTTAATTCTTTTTCTGTTTGTTGTAGTTGTCTGCTCAACATTCCATGTTCCTTTTTCTTGGCTTTAACTATGTTTTCATGATGAGAAAGAGACTCTTTTGTGACACTCAAATTCTTATTCACAAGCTCTAACTCAGTGTACAAAAAATTAATTTTTTTCTCATTGTGATACAGTCGGAAAAGCTGCAGTTGTATCTTGTTAATTTTCAGTTCTTCAAGGAGATTCTGGTAACGGTCTGCCTACAACAGTGAGATTCAACAGCAGTTGAGGAGGAGTATATTTTACATTGACCTTTCATAAACAACTAGAGTACTAATAAATGATCTCTAATGAATTTTCATTTATGTCAAATGAAACAAATTATATTCTTGCCCAAAGTACCATCATTTGGATAAGGCTTCTGCATATATTTCTATAATAAACCAGTAAAGGATTTTATATTCATGAACACAGTGGTATGGTGGTAAGAACCGTTTGTTAGTCACCCAGTCATGTCCAACTCTTTACGACCCCATGGACTATAGCCCACCAGGCTCCTCTGTCCATGGGATTCTCCAGGCAAGAATACTGGAGTGGGTTGCCATTTCCTTCTCTAAAAGAACTATCTGGGGCACCCACTAACTGAGTCCTGTCCCACTTCTGTCTGGACCTCAGAAGTTTGGCAAGCAAGTCTGACACCAGCTTCCCCATTTGTAAACTAAAGGAAGTAATATCACTTTTAAAGTTTCTAGCCATTTTCAATTCAAAGATTCCAGGTAAAATTTCTTCTATAGAATGTAATTTTTCCTATGAATAGAACTAATAGGACTGTTAAAGTTCTNGGCAAGCAAGTCTGACACCAGCTTCCCCATTTGTAAACTAAAGGAAGTAATATCACTTTTAAAGTTTCTAGCCATTTTCAATTCAAAGATTCCAGGTAAAATTTCTTCTATAGAATGTAATTTTTCCTATGAATAGAACTAATAGGACTGTTAAAGTTCTAAATTATATGTGAGATGGGAAAATTTCCTGAGTATTTGTACCATTAGTAAAGAAAAAAGGAATGTTCTACCTTAAGAAAGCTCTTAATCAATGAAATATGCCAAGTAACAGGTAAACAGCAATCTGCCAGGATGTTGTTAAAAATAATTATGAAGTTGGACTAACTATCCTTATAATGTTTAAAGTTCTGCCAATTCTACTCTGCTATAAGCTTTTTCAGTATATTACAAACACTATCGTTTGATTTGCACTTACATCACCATCCCTTTCCACTGACAAAACCAAGAACACACACACACTTATAAAAATCTGAAGAAACAGAAAAAATATCACTAATAAGGAACACATCTGCCTTTCATTTATTTTTTCAAATATTTATTAACTGGCTATTGTGTGCCAAGCCCTCTTCTATGTGCTGTGAAATATGGTAGAGAATAAGGTAGAAACAGTCTCTTTTCTTCTTAGATTACAACCAAGCAATCCTAGTGGGGCAGGGAAGGAAGCAGAGTCAGAGAATAAATAAGCAATAAATAATACACAAGATAATTTCATACAGCAAAATATGCTACGAAAGAAACAAAATGGGGTAATGCAGTAGTACCAGGGAAGGGATGCTAATTTAGATTGGGAGAGTGGACAGCAAATGTCTGCCTGAGAAAATGGCTTCTTTATGAAAACTTGAATGAGAGTATTAGCCATGTAAAAAATCAGGCACACAATCATCTAGGCAGAGGAAACAGCAAAAGCTCTAGGACACACGGGCACGTGGTATTTTCAATGAATGATAAAGGTCAATGTGGTTGAAGAGTAGAGGAAGTTAAAGTTTCAGAGGTGAACAAGAGGCAGATCAGCAGCCTGGGAAGGGAGACTAGATTCTCAGTGCAGTGGAAAGCATTGCTTCAAAAGAGGTTTTATGCAAAACAATGACAAAATCTGCTTTGCATTTGATAAAGAATACTCTAAAGGCAAACAATAATCAACAGTTTACAAGGCATTATTACACCAGGCACTGTGAAGGGCACCAAGAAGTACCACAAAACAGCATTTACAAAGTATGACCACGGCCTCCTAGAGTTCCCCAACACCCTTTCATGGAGCCCCTGAAATCAAAAGTATTTTGCTAATAATACTCAGATTTCATTTGTCTTTTTCACTGTGTCGACATCTGCACCAATGGTATAAAAGCCAAAGGAGGGTAAAGTTCCTAGGCCTTAGCTCAGGTCCAACACAGAAACAGACATGGGAACTCAGTTTCTATTAAGCCAGATATTCATGGAATTATAGAAGGTGGAACAATACCGCCCTTCTAATTATTTGGTTTTATAAAACTCAGTTTATTTTTCATAAAGATATGCCATTTATGTTAACATGCAAAAAGTATAAAAGGATAAGATCCAAAAATCTGAGAGCCTCTGCCATATGAGATATAAATCCCTCAAGTTTAATTTTAGTTAAGAAAATCAGACACCTTTGCAACTCAAGTTGTCCTGCTTATTTCTGAGAAAGAAACCCAAACTGGAAAACATACCAAAAAGTTTATCTTTGATGAATAATGGGCTTTATTTAAGTTATTAAAACAATTTTTTTAGTAACCCCAAACCAATACTTACAATTCTAACACAGGTTTTGTATACAACACTTAATTGGTTACCTCATGACATCTTACCTCTTCTTTCTCTAATTTTGCATGTTTGCGCTCTGCAGCTACATTTTTTTTCTTATTAAAATTAAATTGTGCATCTTCTTCGGCTTTCTGTAACTTTCTTTTCTTTTCCTCATATTCTCCTATAAGCTCTCCTGAAGTGCTGATTTCCTCAAAAAACTGGGTTCTTTCTTTGGGCTTTTTCACTGAAATTGACTCCACAGTTCCCTTTCAAAAATAGTTAAGCACATCAACATATAAAATATAGTGACACATTTTCAAAATCATGAATAAAATAGAATACTATCACTACTTACCTGAAACACTAGACAGTTCCGTGCTTTGACTATTATGCCTATCTTTTCCAGCTCTGTGATATAAGCAGAACGACTCATAGGATTATCATTAAAACGATATTCTGAGCATCCTCCTAAAATAAAAGAACAAATGCTGTTATGGGAAGTATAAATATCAGATATGTATCAACAACTATTGAAATGGCCAGTTATGGCAGTAATATACATGTTAAAAAATGCACTTAATCAGTCAGCGAATGCTGAGTGCCTACTACATGCCAAGTAGTGTTCTACAGTAGTGAACGTAACAGACAGAAGTCTGATCTCAAGCTTATATCCTAGTAATGGAGGCAGACAAAAATGAGAAAGGTAAGTAAAATAAACAGCATGTAGGAAAGTGCTAAGTGCTGAGTAAAATGGAAGCAGGAAAGGGGTATGGAAGTCTCTGTAGGAGAAAGAAGCATTACTATTTTAAATAGGATCGTTTAACGGTCTAAGTGTTTGTGTCTCCACTGAATTCATGCGATGAAATCCTGACCCCAAGAGTGATAGTGTAAGAGGGTGAGGCCTTTAGGAGGTGATTAGATTATGATAGCGGAGCCCTCATAAATAGTATTAGGGTGCTTATAAAACAAAAAGATCCTACAAGGCTCCCAAGTCCCATCCACAATGGTAAGTCTGCAACGGGAAAAGAGGTTTCATCCAACCATGCTGGTACCCTCATCTTGGACTTTTAAAAAACAACCAAGAGGCATCTATTTACAGAAGCCCAGTAAAATCTTAGCATAAATAGAAATATATATATATATATATATATAACTCTGACTCTTA
>SJYW01024212.1:220749-232080 GCA_006410735.1 Raphicerus campestris
ACATATGTAGGTTACGTATATAGAACCTGTCTCTTATACACATCTGGAACCTGAATAAATATGTCTGCTTAAAGAAAAGTACAGTGGATAATCAAAAAGGTTCTATTATTTGCTTCTGATATCTGCTATCCCAAGAAAAAAAATACCTCGGATAGTCCTTGCAAATGTCTTCTCTTCTCCACTTTCTTCCAAATATACAATTTTTACACTTGCAGAAGAAGAAACAGGTTTTCCAATGTGTGCTCCATGAATGAGTTCTTGAATATTTTTCACTCTTAAATTAGCTATTTTTTCTCCCATTACAAAACTAAGTGCATCCATTACATTAGATTTCCCTGGGGAAGGAAAGACAGGAAACAAAGTTATTTATTTTTAATGATAAAAAGTCTTGCCCAGTGTCAAAGAAACCAGGCTATTAAGGAAAGTGAAATACAACCGATGCACTAGTGCTAAGTCACACTCAGTCGTGTCCAACTCTTTGAGACCTGGTGGACGGCAGCCCACCAGGCTCCTCTGTCCATGGGATTCTCCAGACAAGAATACTGGAGTGGGTTGCCACTTCCTTCCCCAGGGGATCTTCCTGATCCAGGGATGGAACCCGCATCTCTTATGTCTCCTGCACTGGCAGGCAGGTTCTTTACCACCAGTGCCACCTAGGAAGCCCGATACAGCCGATACATATGTCTAACTAGTACTGTTTTTTTCTGTATTCAAAATGCATGTGACTGAACAATTTTATGTAGATAACTGGTTTCTATGTAGCTATGGTAGAGTATTAAATGATATAAATGTAAAGATCTATACCAGATCTAAGCCTCAGCTCTCTCCCACCATCAAGTATTATACCATGGCAAATTATTTAGCTTCTCTGAATTTCAGGTATCTCCACCTTAGAAATTTTAAGTGTCACTTTTTTTTTTAAGGGTATCCTCAAGATTTTCCTAAGGGCTACACTAGGGTTGCTAGAATATTTATGGTTGGTTTGTGTTGGATAGTGTAGATCAGTTACACAGCATGTCCCAGGCTGTTATCCTATGAAAGTTCTGCTTACAAGGTCAGCAGATATCGTGGAATTAGGACTTGGACTCTGTGAGGATTTCCACCACTTTCTTTTTTCTGGCCACATCCATGGCTTATGGGATTTTGGTTCCTCTCCAGGAAGTGAACCTGTGCCCCTTGCAGGGGAAGCAGCATGGAGTCTTAACCANTGTGTTGGATAATGTAGATCAGTTACACAGCATGTCCCAGGCTGTTATCCTATGAAAGTTCTGCTTACAAGGTCAGCAGATATCATGGAATTAGGATTTGGACTCTGTGAGGATTTCCACCACTTTCTTTTTTCTGGCCACACCCATGGCTTATGGGATTTTGGTTCCTCTCCAGGAAGTGAACCTGTGCCCCTTGCGGGGGAAGCAGCATGGAGTCTTAACTATTGAACCGCCAGGGAAGACCCTCCACCACTTTCTGTTAAGAATGTATCACTGTGCCTAAACTGTTTGTATCAACAATATGATCTAGGCTGAACACTTGCTTTCTTTCTCAGAGTCTGTAATTTTGGGGAATGGAGGTGCTTATGTGACCATTCCCTAATATAAATCCTCAGAGTTGAGTCTTTAATGAGTTTTTGGTTAACAACATCTCAGATATGTTGCCACAACTTATTGCTGGAAGAATTAAGCCTGTCCTGTGAGACTTCACTGGGGGAGGATTCATGGAACCTTGCAACTGGTTTCCTAGAGTTCCTCATGTGCCTTTTCCCTCTGTGGAGTTTTCTTTGTTTCCTTTCACTGTTATGAGTAACAGTCCTGGGTACAACTATATGCTGAGTCCTATGAGTCCTCTCAGTGAATCACCAAAACTGGGGGTAGTCTTGGTGACTCCCAACTCAAATGGCAAACTGTTCTGCAACCATGAGCACATAGTACAAAACAACTTCCAAGGTGCAGTGTTATTTCAGCTACAACTATCTCTGTTTAATATTTTTTCTTATTCACATTGATTCCCTCATATTCATAAGCAATTTAAATTTCTAATGCCAAAAGCACAAAACGTAACATAGAATAATATTGCAAGTCACTGGAAATACGGCTTAGAAGTTCATTGTCTTTTTTAAAAGAACTAGAAGTGGTTAAAAATGCCGCAAATATATTTTAGCTAAGTTTCAGTTAACTAACAGGTATGAAACATGGCTTTTTGGAGGGTTAATAGATAATCTGCAGATTGAAAGCTATTGTAAGATGGATACATACAGAGAAAGTGAAAGTCTCTCAGTCATGTCTGACTCTTTGCAACCTTGTGGACTATTCAGTCCATGGAATTCTCCAGGCTAGAATACTGGAGGNCTCCCAGAATATGGGTTTTTTTAATCTCTGCAACAATTATCTGATCTTATTAGTCACTGTGTTCAACAGCCCTGTCAGAGAGGCACCATGAACTCATCTGATCAAGAAACAGGCTCAGAGGGAGGAATTGACTTTCTCAGAGACAGCTGAGTACTAATCTGATTTGCTTTGGCAGATGTAAACACTGGACTCCAGTATTCAAATATTAGAAGTCCAGTATTCAAATCAGAGCTGTCCAATGACAGAGCATGCACTTAGGTCATACAGTCAGGCTGGCCTCCTTGTTAGCACCCGCTACTGAGGCCACCTAGCAAAGTGCCCCATCTGCCCAACGTCAAAGAGAACTGGTTTCATCCTTCTCTTGACTTAGAGAAATAACTGTAGCCCAGAGAGGGAAGGTGTCTAGCTGCAGGTCACACAGCCAGGGCCTGTCCCTTCTACCCATCGCCTTCTTGTAAGCAGAGATTTGACTAGAAATTTATTTGTCTTGGGGACTGAGGTTGCCGGACAGTAGCAACACCTTTTATAAATCACCACTTCCGCAAATCACTTGGTTGGTGGTTCTCTGAGACCTGCTGCTGGCCCAGGGTGACTGGGACCACAGGGAAGGGTACACAGCCCTGTCCTGGGGGTGAGTGAGGCCAAGCCGCGGGGAGATGGCCACCTAACGTGGGGAGGCCACTCCCTGCTTTGGCAAATCACCACAGACAAGGACCTGCCAGGATTATGCATGTGACCAACTGGTAGTGATCCTTTGAGCCCAGCCCACTCGCCCAGCATCGCCCAAGCAGCCAGGAGTCCAGAGGCCTCCCCACGTCCACACCTGATAAGTCTCCACCCACCTGCCCAGGAACCCTGTTTAGCACATTCTTCCTTCAAGGGCTCNGACCACAGGGAAGGGTACACAGCCCTGTCCTGGGGGTGGGTGAGGCCAAGCCGCGGGGAGATGGCCACCTAACGGGGGGAGGCCACTCCCTGCTTTGGCAAATCACCACAGACAAGGACCTGCCAGGATTATGCACGTGACCAACTGGTAGTGATCCTCTGAGCCCATCCTACTCGCCCAGCATCGCCCAGGCAGCCAGGGGTCCAGGGGCCTCCCCACGTCCACACCTGATAAGTCTCCACCCACCTGCCCAGGAGCCCTGTTTAGCACATTCTTCCTTCAAGGGCTCCTTCAAGGTTTGCCAGCTTGCACCTCAGTCCCACCAGGCTCACTCAGTGTGCTGAGTTGCTCAGTCGTGTCTGACTCTCTGCAACCCCAGGGACTGTAGCCCGCCAGAATCCTCTGTCCATGGGATTCTCCAGGCAAGAATCCTGGAGTGGGTTGCCATGCCCTCCTCCAGGGGATCTTCCTGACCCANTCCTTCAAGGTTTGCCAGCTTGCACCTCAGTCCCACCAGGCTCAGTCAGTGTGCTGAGTTGCTCAGTCATGTCTGACTCTTTGCAACCCCATGGACTGTAGCCCGCCAGAATCCTCTGTCCATGGGATTCTCCAGGCAAGAATCCTGGAGTGGGTTGCCATGCCCTCCTTCAGGGGATCTTCCTGACCCAGGAATGGAACCCGGTGTCCCACATGGCAGGTGGATTCTTTACTAAGCCACCAGGGGAGCCCCTTCAGAGCATCATCCTTTATATCTTCCCCTGCACAGGCCCTGGAGTCAGCGGAAAAGAAAATTCAAGAGAGAAAACAAGAACAGGAGGACAACCTAGCCGAGATCTCCAACCTGCTGCGTGGGGACCTGCTCTCAGAGAACCCGCAGCAGGCAGCCAGCTCTTTCGGGCCGCATCGCGTGGTGCCTGACCGCTGGAAAGGCATGAGCCAGGAGCAGCTGGAGGAAATCCGCCTGGTGCAGAAACAGCAAGTCCAGGAGAAGCTGGTGCCTGTCTCTTCCCCCCTTACCCAAGCCCCCAGAACCCCACTGTTCCCTCTACCACCACCCCTCTCCACCCGCCCCAGCCCTCAGACGTGGCTCTGTGCTCCCTCCTGCCTTCCTGGAGCATCTAGTTATAGCCACCGTCACACTGGGCCCCAGAAGCTGCCCTCAAGGAGTCTATGTTCCATTTGTAGGGGAGGACAAGAGTGGAGTGATCCCCCAGGTGCTGGGTGCTGGGCAGGGGAGGAGGCTGGGGTAGGGGGGCTGAGAGTGCTGGGATTGAGGAGGGTCATCATGGGACTCATGACCTTGAAACAAAGGTCTGAAGGTGGAGGGAGCCACCTGGAGAGAGGGTCCTCTCTGGGGGGCAGAAACTGCAAGGACCATGGCCTTGATCACACCCACAGGGTGGGGGGTGGGTAGGGCTGTATTGCCTTGAGGGGCTTCTCTGGAGCCCCTATTTCCTGGTGAAATAGGAGAGTGGTCAGCAGTGGAGAGGGAGGGGTAGGAGTTTTGCAAGAACAAAAGTGCTCAAAGGTCATCTGGAAAGGGGAAGGGGCAAGTGGCCAGGAAGCCCAAGCTCCCCCTGCCCCCTACTTTGAGTCCCGGTCATGAGCTTGAAGTGACCCTTGTGAGTAGGGCCATGCTCACCTATTACGGGAGAGCTGGGACTCAATAATGGTCAGAGCTTGCCTGGCAAGTGGGACCAAGTGGGAGGCTCAGGGTGCCCAGGTGTCTGCCAGGGGGTGTCAGCTGTGTACGCTGGGCTGAATGAGGAAGAAGATAAGGACACATGGCGTTCAAGGGGCCGTGGAGGGGTGTCGAGTCCTCGGACTGGCAGTCACAGTGTCGGGGAACCTCATGGGAACGAGGGTGTGGAGAAAGAGGGGCAGGACCTCACTGCGGTGGATGGGACTCCAAGGTGAGACTCCGGAGGGGAGTGGTATTGGCAACAACAGGGTGAAGGCAGAGCTTCCCAAAGCAGGCGGTCTGGACCAGCCGCACCTAGAAACTCGAGAGCAATGGAGATCCTCAGGCCCTTGCCAGGCCTACTGAACCGGAAATACTCAGCAAGTGCCCCCTCCCCACCAGGGCTTCTGATGCCCACAGGAGTTCGAGAACCATGGGCATCATTTGCCCCCTGGGGGTGATGGCTGAGAGATTGGAAGGGGGTCTTAGGAGAAGAGGCAGAATCACTGGGAAGCAGGGGAAGGGTCATTTCTGAGTATGTTGAAATGACGTGAAATCACGACAGGAGAGAGATTTGGAGATGTTCTCAGACCTGCAGAGGATGGGCGAGGCTCCCACGGGGTCTGCAGATGACAGCCACGCTCCGTGTGATGCTGTGGTCGGTGTGAGCTTCTCAGCAGATGGGCACGGGGAGAGGGAGGGGTGGTGGCCTGGACCAGGAGATGTGGAGCAGGCTGGGCACCTCGCCTTAGGAGGGGAAACAGACAGCAGCCAGGGGGTGAGGCAGGGGAGTTAGCCCAAAGTGGGAGGAGCCTGAGGCTGGCATCAGGATGCAGGGGTCATGGCCACCTTTGCCAGGCCCGGCTCTGCCCTTCGTAACGGTAGTTCAGCCCGACTGCCTGGCAAGGAAGGTTGGCCATCTGTCCCGAAAGCAGCATTTTTGGTCTGATTTTCAGTCTCTGTAGAAAATTAATAAGAAGCTGCTACTGTTGCTAAGTCACATCAGTCGTGTCTGACTCTGTGCGACCCCATAGACATCAGCCCACCAGGCTTCTCTGTCCCTGGGATTCTCCGGGCAAGAACACTGGAGTGGACTGCCATTTCCTTTTCCAATGCATGAAAGTGGAAAGTGAAAGGGAAGTCGCTCAGTCGTGTCCAACTCCTAGCGACCCCATGGACTGCAGCCCATCATGCTCCTCCATCCATGGGATTTTCCAGGCAAGAGTACTGGAGTGAGGTGCCATTGCCTTCTCCGAATAAGAAGCTAGAGAAACACAAGAAGAAGAAAACATCCCATGTGAAATCCCACACTCAGAAGACCCCTGTCCCATCCCCCCACATGCCTTCTGGTATCCTGTCCCCGGCTCTTCTGTACAAGGACATAATTTGGAAAGTTGAGATCACGCTAAGAATACTGTCTCTTAGTGTGGGCTTCTATGTCCCCATATCGTTCCCAATTCTTTTTTTTTTTTTTTAATTAGAGCATGCTACTGCTGCTGCTGCTGCTAAGTCGCTTCAGTCGTGTTTGTGTGACCCCATAGACGGCAGCCCACCAGGCTCCCCTGTCCCTGGGATTCTCCAGGCAAGAACACTGGAGTGGGTTGCCATTTCCTTCTCCAGTGCATGAAAGTGAAAAGTGAAAGTGAAGTCGCTCAGTCGTGTCCAACTCTTAGCGACCCCATGGACTGCAGCCCACCAGGCTCCTCCATCCATGAGATTTGCCAGGCAAGAGTACTGGAGTGGGGTGTCATTGCCTTCTCCGAATTAGAGTATAGCCAGGAATTAGAGCATAGCCAGGCTTTTTTTTTTTTTTAATTATTTTATTTATTTGGCTACGTTGGGTCTTAGCTGTGGCATGCAGGGTCTTTATTGCACCGTGTGAACTCAGTGCGGCACATGGGATCTTAGTTCCCCGCCCAGGAATCGAACCCAGGCCCCCTGCACTGGGGGCTCGGAGCCTTAGCCACCGGACCACCAGGGGAGTCCCCTTTGGGGCTCTCCTGCCAGGGGCAGGTGGTGGTGAGTCACTTCTCCTCCCTGCAGAGGCTCCAGGAGGAAGAGCGCCAACGAAACATGGACTGGGACCGGAGCAGGATTCAGAAGGCTCGCGACAGCTTGCTGTTTGAGCGGCAGCAGCAACGCCTACAGCGTGGCCTGCGCAGGGCCCTGGACTGCAGCAACCTCAGCCTGGCCAGGGAGCAGCTCCTGCAGTGAGTGCTGGGCCAGGAGCGGCGGGGGAGAAGGGGGCGGCTGGGAACTGGGAGCACCATCGAGGGCACCAGGCCTGGGGAAAGGGGAGGTGAGAGCTGGTGTCCTGCAGGGCCCAGGGAGCAACCACTGACCTTTCCTGGACCCTTGGCTCACCTTCCCTGAATCTTTCCCGCCCACAGGCTCCAGACCCTAGGGGTATCTTTCACCAGAGGCCACCCCCCTGCCCGTAGCAGCAGTGAGTGGGGCTCTGGCGCAGCTACCCAGTAAAGAGGAGCAGGGGAAAGGCCCAGAGCTAGGAGGCCAGAAATCAAATGCTAGGAAGCCATCGGTCCCCACGCAGGCCAGGGAGGGACTGAGACTCCCCTGTGCCCACATTCCATAAATACCTGTCCCTGGACAGTCCTCACCTGGGCACCGGCAAAGCCCAGCGGGCCCGGACACAGGTGCTGGTAACGGAGTTCACGGAGGGCCCTGGGAGCCCCAGGGGAGGACTCCAGGTGGGCTTCCAGGAGGAGGCATGTGGCCCAGACACAGGGGACGATGGTGCCAGCTGCCCACCGCAAGGAGGGCCCACCGGGCAGAGGGAGGGGTTCCTGAGCTGCCAAGAAGAGGCAGTCTCTTCTTGCCTAAGGACAGGCCCCCAGAGTAGTTCAGACTCTAGCTACGGAAAGTGTCAAATGCAGATCAGTAGGTGAACCTGCCACTAAAATCACATTATTTAACTCTTTAATCTCTCTATTCTTCAAGCTCTGGCTTGAACTCAGAGGGTACCCAAGAGTATTTTTTCCAATCAGATGTCTGTTGACTGATGGTTCCATCTTTGGGGGCCTAAATGGGGAGAATTAAGAGATCATCTCACAGAAATCAAATGGAAGGAGCAAGCGTCTTTACAATCACGGAATTCTAAGATGTCCCCACATCTCACAGGCATAGGTCCCTAGGCTAGCCAGCCAGTTCAGTTCAGTTGCTCGGCCGTGTCAGACTCTTAGTGACCTCATGGACCGCAGCACGCCAGGCTAACCAATCAGCAGTGACGAAATGCCCCTTCTTTCCCTTGAGCGCGTAGTGCCGGGATGAATGGTGTCTCCTGGGGACAAGACACCAATAAAAAGGAGAACATTTAGGAAGTCAGGCATTTGCTGATTTCTTTTTCTCCTTGTTTTATTATCAGGAAAGAACATATGAAAGAACTCTGTACCAATTATGCCGCTGAAGACTATTTCACACAGTTTAATACAGGAAGTCGATAAGGAAAAATTCGCCTTCCTTTCCTCTGAACCGTTACCCGTGTAAAGCGCAGTTACCTTGAAGAGTCATATCTGTTTTTTGGTTTTTTTTTAAAAAGCACCCTTCAGTCCAGAAATACCGTTTGAACTGAATTTTTCCGTTGTAGACAAAGCTTGATTAAACCCCTTCCTGTATTTCTATGAGGAGGATTCGTGCCCACTCAACTCCGCTCCGACTGGCTCCAGAGCACCTCTGTGTGCTGGGGACCCAGGGATGGAGGCCTGCGAGTTAGGCTCTCAGTTCACTCACAGGCATCATCTTATTTAAGAGTGTCATGTTTGTTTATTTAATTCTATTTGAGTGCGCTGGATCTTAGCTGCAGCAGGTGGGATCCTCAGGCTTTGCTGCAGCGCACAGGAGCCTTTAGTTTCGGCGTGCAGATTCTCATCTAGTTCCCTGAGGGTCGCATCCCGGCCCCCCGCACTGGGAGCACAGAGTCTTCACCCCTGGGCTTCCCGGGGAGTCTCCACGGGAATCATTTTCCTGCTTCACGTGGAATGAACTAATTGCTCCCTCACAGCAGCCAGGGGCGGGTGTTTTCATCACTCACAAGTGAAGAGCCCGAGCTATAGACACTTTAAGTGACTTCCCTGAGGTCATGCTGACGGAAATTGGTGGACCTGGGGTCGAACTCGCAGAATCTGGCTCTCAAGCATGTCTCTCTCCTGGCTCCCACGCGTGTGTGCCCCCACTTCAGTCACGTCAGACTCATTGCGACCCCGTGGACGGTAGCCACCAGGCTCCTCTGTCCATGGGATTCTCCAGGCCAGGACACTGGAGCCGGCTGCCATGCCCTCCTCCAGGGGATCTTCCTGACCCCGGGATAGAACTTGTGTCTCCTGCATTGCAGGAGGATCCTTTACTCGCCATGTTCCCTGGGAAGCCCCGTGGCTCCCGTAAGGAGACCCAAAACCAGACTGGCCCAAAAGGCAGCAGTTTATTTGCTCCTCTTGTCAGAGCCCTACTCGAACGGCTCTGCCTCACTGCCCTGCCACCTCCCACGGCGGCGTCACACCACGGCCGCCGGGGGCAGAAATTGGGAGCGAAGAGGAGACCCGCTCGCACGCAGCACACTTGGGCTGCGGCTTTCGAGGACTGTACATTTCACCTCTGCTCACACCATATTGGTCAGATTGCAGTCATGTGACCACGCCCTGCTGCAGTGGAGGCTGGGAAGCTGAGCTGGCTCACCACGTGACAGGCAGCAATTCCCTAATGGTGTAAAAGATGGAGGAACACCTCCTGGGGCTCAGCTCGCTTTCTGCCAAAGGGAGACTCGAATGGCGATTTGGAATTAGCCAGAGGGGAGGTGAAGGGAGGCAAGTTACATGGGGGAGGGTGGGTTAGGAAGGGAGTTTGTCCATCAGTAGTGGGGTCAGGATCCCTGGGTCACACCCAATTACCACTCCTCCTCCATATACATTCCTTGATGGACACAGGGCCAGTGACAAGGGGCAGCTGTTGTTCTATACACTTCAGTCGTGTCCAACNAGTAGTGGGGTCAGGATCCCTGGGTCACACCCAATTACCACTCCTCCTCCATATACATTCCTTGATGGACACAGGGCCAGTGACAAGGGGCAGCTGTTGTTCTATACATTTCAGTCGTGTCCAACTCTTTGCGACCCCCATGGACTGTAGCCCGCCAGAATCCTCTGTCCATGGGATTCTCCAGGCAAGAACACTGGAGTGGGTTGCCATTTCCTTCCCCAGGGGATCTTGCTGACCCAGGGATTGAACCTGGGTCTCCCATGTTGCAGGCAGATTCTTTACCGTCTGAGCCATCAGGGCAGCCCTTGGTGGCAGGTCATCATTAGCTGAGATGGAGCCAGACACACATGTGCTAGCAGCTCAGCTCATGTTCCCTCAGTGTCTAAACACAGCTTCTGTTCTTCCCATGCTCAAAACCCTTCACTGGCTGAGGTTTGTTAGGTTTTCCCACATGGATCAGTTGGAGCTGGACCCCCTTTAGGGAAGCAGGTTGAGGGTGCATAGTTTCCAAGGGCCACCAGTAACAAAGTCCCACACACTAGGGGAGGGGGCGCCTTAAACAGCAGAAATGTATAGAGTCCAAGAGGAAGGTGTCGGCAGAGCTGCTTCCTTCTGAGGGTCAGCAGGAGAACCTGCTCCTGACCTCTCTCCNTGAGCGACTGAACTGAACTGAACTGAACTCCTTACCCTGAGTGTTCCCTACACCCTTTGCTACTGAACTAGGGAAGAAGCTTTGTGTTCTATCACAAGTTAATCACTAAAGGGATGCTGCCTATGAGCTTAAATTACACATAATGGCCCATCTCTGGGAATCCTGCCTCCCAGGGAAGGAGCATGAAGCTAGAATACCTTTGTCTGGCTCACAGGAGCCCTCCTGACCAGGCCCGCCTGTCTACTGGCCGGGGTGCTTGGCCCCCTTGCTGCTGTGCTCTGCTCAGTCGCTCAGCTGTGTCTGACTCTCGTGACCCCAATGACGGTAGCCCACCAGGCTCCTCTGTCCATGGGATTTCCCAGGCAAGAATACTGGAGCGGGTTGCCATTTCTTACTCCAGAGATCTTCCCAACCCAGGGATCGAACCCTTGTCTCTGAAGTCTCCTGCACTGGCAGGCAGATTCTTTGCCACTGAGCCACCCAAGCTCTTGTTGCCGACTATAATCAATAGAACTTGATCAGAGACCAGACAGGAAATTCAGGCGAGACTTTATTGGAGGCCCTGCTGCAGCAGTGGGGGCGGGGGGGAGCAGAACAGACAACAGGCTCCCTTGTGACTCCCTGAAGGGGGGCGAGGGGTGTGTGTCCAGGGGTGGCTCAGGGGGTCTGCCTGCCTAGCTGGCATTTAGTGCAGGGGCTATGCACGGGACCTTGTTTTTGCTGCCCCTTTGCTTTTGCTCCTGGCTTTTCACAGTGGCAGTTGGGTTTTTGGCCTCTTTGT
>SJYW01024212.1:234720-251031 GCA_006410735.1 Raphicerus campestris
GTGGGGGGGGCCCCCGCGGCGGGGGGGGGGGGGGGGGGGGGGGGCAGAACAGACAACAGGCTCCCTTGCTGACTCCCTGAAGGGGGGCGAGGGGTGTGTGTCCAGGGGTGGCTCAGGGGGCTGCCCGCCCAGCTGGCGTTTAGTGCAGGGGGTATGCACGGGACCTTGTTTTTGCTGCCCCTTTGCTTTTGCTCCGGGCTTTTCACAGTGGCAGTTGGGTTTTTGGCCTCTTTGTATTCTTTTGTCCAGAATTTGCCCCAATTGCATAGCGCAGTTATTTNCTTTTTCTCTATTTTCTTTTGGGTGTGTGTCCAGGGGTGGCTCAGGGGGTCTGCCTGCCTAGCTGGCATTTAGTGCAGGGGCTATGCACGGGACCTTGTTTTTGCTGCCCCTTTGCTTTTGCTCCTGGCTTTTCACAGTGGCAGTTGGGTTTTTGGCCTCTTTGTATTCTTTTGTTCAGAATTTGCCCCAGTTGCATAGCGCAGTTATTTTTAGTCTGTGTATTTTCTTTGTCTTTGGTTGCTAGAGGAGGGGTGTGTCCAGGTGCAAGCATTACAGCAAAGGGTCCCAGGTCCCAGGCCTGTCTCACGCCTGTAAATGACAGCGGGAGGAAGAAATTCACACACCCCCTCTGGAGGCTGATGGGAACCAGGAAGTGCTTGACTTTACTCCCCTCCCCTTTTAGTAGAGAAGAAGTTCAGCTCAGTTGCTCAGTCGTGTCTGACTCTTTGCCTGACTTTAACTCAGGCAAGTTGGATCTTTGGGACATGAGTTCAGCGTGACCTCGGCCTGCTGGCTTTTCAAGTCAAGTCCCTATTTCTTGTCCCAGCAACTCGTCTCTTGATTTACTGGCCCGTAGAGCAGCCAGCAGTACAAGCCGGGACTCGGTAACACTGCCAGGCAGTCCCGTTTCACGGACACCGAGAACTGCGCCTTCAAAAGCCATCGCTCTCCCTCCAGTCCTTCCTGCTGAGAGCCGCTCGTGTCTCCACGCAGCACTGTAGACCAGGGTCACTGACACGATGTCACTGGAGCCTTGTGACAGACTTGTGAGATAGGCAGCTGTCTACTATCTGAGTTTACAGGTGAGGAGACCAAGGTTTAGAGCAGTAAATACTATTGGAGTATAAGAAGAGGAGGGTGGGGATTCATACCCAGCTCCTGCAGACCCCTGCTTCAGTGCTCAGGCCGTCTGTCCTCGGAGAGAGCCCCAGTTCAATCAACAAACCCCCAGAATGCGTACTGCAGACAGTCTCCATCTGTGCCAAGTACTATGTTAAGTATACATTCCTTTCGCATATTTCCATTCCTTGCAACAATCCTCAGAAATCGGATTGTCTCCATTCTTTGCAGATGAAGTCACAGATGTGGATGATTTCTGCCTCCAAAGAATGATGTATATGTCAGATTGAATATCCTAAAAAATCCAGCCACTACAACTCAACTAGATCCTCAATAAATTATGCCAAGTGTTTTATACGCATTGCTGCGCTTACAAGAGGGTAGATGAAACCATGAAAAATGGGCTCACACACAGTAAGGGACAGTGGACTGAAAGGAGAACAGTGACCAGTAACAAGAAACAGAAGCTAGAGCCGCTCTGGCGACAAAGGCTGGTAACAGGAACCTAGAGCTTTGGGGATCAGTGGTCTCATTAAAGAGACTCTCATTTAGGCAGAGCATCAAAACTGCGACCTCTGCATTAATCTGAGACTTTGCAAGGTGGCTACACCCTTAGAGAAAATGTGGGAAACCAGTGAGTCTTCACTGTGGCTGAGAAAGTGATCGTGCTGGTGGTTTTTTGATGATGGTGGTGGTGATGGTGGTTCTTGAGAATTCATACCCAATACGCTCACTCTTACAGAGCCCCAGAGTTTTAATTTTTCCAACAGGTCAGAAAAATCCCCAGCAGAAAAATTTAAGTCTTCTCGGATTAATTTTGCATCCGTGGTATCTAGCAGAAGCAAAGACAAATAAGCTCTGGAAGAAGCAATCCCAGTTTAGACTTCTGATTCCTTCCCAGATTAAAGCTGACCAAACACAAGCTCACACAAACAGGAAAAAACATACAAGTAAAGTACACAAAGTGCCGTGAGTGTCAGCCAAAACAACCACCCACATTTAAGTCTCCCTAGACCTGTATTATTTTTAAAAATATTTGATTATTTTCAGCTGAGTTGGGTCTTAGCTGCGCCAGGCGGGCGCCTCAGTGTGGCTCAAGGGCTTCTCTCTGGTCACAGCACAGGGCCTCAGTAGCTCCTGGGCATGTGGGATCTTACTTCCCCGACCAGGGATCGAACCCGCATCCCCTGCATTGGAAGGTGGATTCTTAACCACTAGATTCCCAGGGAAGTCGTCTTAGAACTAGATGTTGAAGGTATCAGAAGGTATGTTAAATATGAGTCTTCTGCTTCCAGACTTAATGGAGTAACTAGACTATCTCCTCTGCTATAAAGCACAGAAAATTGGACAAAATAAAACCACAGCTTTCAGACACTGGACAACAGACTGTACAAGACTGAGATTCCCAAGGGAAGGGAACAAAGTGAGCTGTACAATCACCCAGGACTTCCTCCCGGGGGCGTGGCCGTACCTCCGCAGGGGGAGGGGACAGCCCCCCCACCCCACCAAGCAGAGCGCACTCCCTGAGCTGAGCTGAGCAGGCAGAGCTCAGAGTCAGGGAAGCTGAGTCTGTGGAGCAGAGTCTTCCAGCCTGACCCAGCAGCCCCACTCCTAGGTGCATGCCCCGTAGAAGTGAAAACACGCCCATCAAACACCCGCACTTCCCGGGCAGGCCAGTGGCTCACGCTCGACGCGCCCCGTGCAGGGGTGTGGGTTTGATCCCACGTCAGGGAACTGACACATACTGCAAGTCACAGCCAAAAACCATTAAATAGAACAAAAATAAAGACAAAACCTTGTACATGAATATCCAGAGCAGCTTTATTCACAGTAGCCAAAAAGTGAAAAAAAAAAAAACAAACCCAAACGCCCATCAACGAGGAATGTGTGAACAAAATGTGTATGTGTATACACACAGCAGAATATTATTTGGCCATAAAGAGGAATGAAGCCTGCTAAACGCCACAGTGCAGGTCCACAGTGAAGACAGAATGCTGAGAGAATCTAGACACAGAAGGCCACATTTTATCACTCGGTCGACATGAAATGCTCAGAATAGGCAAATCCACGGAGACAGAAAGTAGGTTAGCACTCTTCCGGAACTAGAGGGTTTTGGAGTGATGAAAATGTTCTGCAATTAGATAGTTGTGAAGGTTGCATGACTCTGTGAATATACTGAAAACCATTGAACTGTATACTTTAAAAGGGTGAATATTATGGTATGTAAATTGTATCTCAATGTTTCAAAAGTCCATGAGTTACCATCACATATGCACTAGAGTGGCTAAAATTATTTTAAAAATTATACCAAGTGATTGTCAAGAGCAGAGCAACTGGAACTGTAATTCGTTATCGGTGGAAAAGAGGCAGCTTTCACACAGTTAAGTGCGCATGTAACAATACATTTAACCATATATTTAACATTTAACAAAGTGACCATACATTTACCCTATGACCAACCATTGCAAGAGAAATGAAAGCATGTCCACAAAAAGACTTTTACAGTAGGGTTCATAGCATCGTTATTCATAATAGCGAAAAACTGCAGTCAGTAAACCTGTCATCACCAGGAGATCAGATAAACAAATGTTACACCTGTACCACCCTCTGAGCAAATCACTGATATACCCAACAAAGTGAGTAAATCAGAAACCATAATCAGAAACACCATGCCAGACCCCCCAAAAGTACAGAAATACAACATCTATATGTGAAACTCTAGAATGAACAAAAGTATATGTTTACCAACGTCAGGGGACAGAGGTTGACTGAAAAGGGTGTGGGGAAATTTTTTGGAAAGATGGAAATGTACAGGAGGAAACACAATGACCTGGCCACCCCCCCAACCCAAGCCCCATCAAGACAGCCAAAGGAGGGGCCTTAACACCTGCTACCAGGCACTGGGGAAACGAGGTTGCAGGCTGCCCATGCCAGCGTCCACCAGCAGGGGGCGTTTCCACACGGCCTGCACCAGCTCCTTCCCTGTGTGTCTCTGGTCTCTCCAGGCGCGTAGACGGGGCTGCCGTGGAGGCTGTGGGCGTAACAGGCTGTGACGGCCACTCTGCATTGTTGGCACAGTGAGGCAAGGACAGGCCCCTTGCTTCTTGCCGGGTCACGTGGGCGGGTGGTGGTCTGCAGGGTGGAGTGGGATATGAAGCAGGCGCCTTTTAGGTACACTTTCCGAACAAGGCACCTTCTTGATCACGTCCAGTGTGTCCACATGACGTTAACACATGGATGAAGAGAATTTGGAAGAAGCCTGGTGGGAGCAAGACCGAGCTCTGAGGAGGAAGTAGTTTCAGGGTGGGGCTTACCCCGCTTACCCGCCCCTCGCGGGGCCCAGGGGTCAGCCCCAGGTTCATACTGCCCCATCCTGGAAACTGGTTACCCCTCTGCCCAGAGCCAGCAAAGCTGGTTTCACTTATCCTGTGGCTGGGATGTCTGCCTTCCTGGTCTCTTCTGCCAAACGGAGGATGAGACCGGCACCTCCGGGGCCAGTCCTAGTGCTGACTGTGGCCCCAGCGCGTGGACGTGCATAGAGAGGGGGGAGAACGGGAGGCCTGTGGTTTAGTGGGGCTTGTCTTTTTCACCAGAAGTTCTAGAGAGCTTTCTGAACCCTCTTGTTCTAACAGGGCTCGAAGAGACTTCAACTCTATTGTCCACAATTTCTGGGGGCGGAATATTCCAGAGCCCACTGGAGACAGAAGCAGCTGGAGCCATGCCCTCCACAGCAAGCTGGCTGAGAACTCATCACCCTGTAAGGTTCCCACTGAGGCTCTTGGGCTCAACAAATATGCCTTTGTTGACCCACTGTCCAGTGGGAACTCAAGGGGATTGGGGGTAGGCTTGACAGACTTCCGGGCCTCCCTGGGATGGAAGCAGGGTCCAGCCANGTAAGGTTCCCACTGAGGCTCTTGGGCTCAACAAATATGCCTTTGTTGACCCACTGTCCAGTGGGAACTCAAGGGGATTGGGGGTAGGCTTGACAGACTTCCGGGCCTTCCTGGTATGGAAGCAGGGTCCAGCCAGCCCCCATGAAGTCTTGTACTCAAGGTCACACTGTCCTTGGCTCGCTCACATGGAAAGTGACCCAGAAGGGCCTTTCAATTCCAGATCCATCACCAGTGGCCCCAGTTTTTCCTCATTCCCAACGCAAATTCACGCCCGGGGAGTCTGACCAAACCAGGTCATCCTGCCAAATGGCAGTCCAGAGACCACAGCCCCAACCCTGGTCCCTTTCGGTGTAGCCAGGGGGATATGGCCCAGGGTTAACCATTGGTCCGGGGTGGTGGACTTGCAGCAGCAACTAACACATCCAGAAGGCTGGTTAGCAGAACCTCAGAGAGTGGACGTGGGGGACAGATCTCCAATATAACTCTCTAGCCCGACCTCTGCCCTGAGCCCCAGGTTTGGCTTCAAACACTGACTTGATAGCTCCGCTTGGATGGCTAACAGATGGTCAGAAAGCCTGTGTCCAGAAAGCCTGTGTCCAGACAGCTGTATCCCAGACTTGTTCCTCTGAACTCCTTTCCAACTCCGTCAACGGCAGACCCATCCTTCCAGCTGCTCAGGCCAAATCGTGTGGCTTCATCCTTGGATTCTCTCTCTCATCCCACATCCAGTTCCGTCAGCAAATTCTGCTGGCTGGACTTCAACATATATAAAAAATCTGACCCCTTCTTACCACCTTCTTGGCTAAGCCCTTATCTCCTGCCCAGATAACTGCATTAGTCTCCTTGCTGATATACGCCTGCTTCTCCCCTTGTCCTTGCCCATGCATTCTCAGCACCGCAGCCCCAGAAACCAAGTTCAAGTGCAAGTCAGACTGTCCTTTTCCTTCAACCCTCCAATGCTTTCCTACTCGAGTAGAGTGAAGCTGCTGCTCTTCCGAGGCCCGTCTGAACTCATGGCCTGTTGTCTGTCTCTCTGATCTTCTCTTCTTACTTCTGACCACCCCCGCACCCCCGTACCCATTCCACTCTAACCCTGCTCACTTCCCTGTTATTCACGGAGCATGCAAAACACGCTCCTGCCTCAGGGCCTTTGCACCAGCTCTTCTCTCAGCTTAAGACATTCTTTCTCTGAATATCACCGTGGCCAACTCTGTCAACTCCTTGGGGACTCATCTCGAAAGCTACCTTCTTTTGAGACAAGGCCCTTTCTGCCCCTAAATAAAATGGGAACACCCCTCCGCCACGGCTCCTGCTCCTCCCTCCTCTCCTGCTTTATGTTTTCCCACAGCACATATCCCCTGATGCATATATTTATCCCCTGCCACTAGAATGTATGTTCCTTAAGGTCAGGGACTTGGCTTTCTTTGCCTCTCTTCCTGGATCCCTAAACAGTATGTGATAGGTATTTGTTGCATGAGATTGATGAAGGAGGGGGCATGAGTTTCATAAGCTGAGCTGGTCCACCCAGCATTCAGACATACTCAGGGCACATCTTGAGAGCAAGCAGGTGAACCTGCCAAGGTGTGTGATAACTGAAGAGCTGCTGGGGAAAAACTCACGATGGGGAAAATGACAGTCCCTGCACACGGTGTTTCCCGATCATAGTGGCTTGGTGGACGATAGAAAGCTGTGGCTAGCTCCACGGGGCCCCCTTAGAGATCCAGGGGATGGCACTGAAAGTCCAAGGACCAGCATCTCTGGGAGCCACAGGGAGTACCAGGCAGCTGGTCTCTGCGGTGGTCCCTGAGAGGTGCCCCTCAGGGTCAGAGAGCCTGACCAGCCAGGCCTGTGTGTGCAAATGTGACGCCCGCCTCCTGGGGGTGATGAGGCCAAGAGGCCGGCACAGCACCGCCCGTGTCATAGCCCCCTTTGTGCTCCTCTTCTAGCCCCGCAACTGATGTATTAAGGCCGAAAGACCTCTTCCTGACAGGTTCAAAAGTGGTGGGATGTGACTTCTGCCCCAAGCCGCTCACATTCTGTAAGGGGGAGCACGGTTCATTCATCTGATGTGTGTTTTCCAAGAGCCCACAGCATGCCAGGCACCGTGCTAAGCCCTGGGCTGCAGCTGTTAACAAGACATGAGGGCTCGTCGGGAACAGAAATAAACCATCAAATAAATACATGACGAGATCAACGTTACCAAGAAAATGAGTAGGAGAGCCATTTTGTTCTGTGCAGCATTTAATTTTTTTATACCAGCATTTTTAATGATGACGTGGATGAAGTTCTGAAATACACGCTTCTTAGCATGCGGTAGGGCTGAGTTGCTGCTGTTCATTTGCTAAGTCATGTCTGACTCTTTGTGACCCCGTGATGCAGCACATCAGGCTCCCCTGCCCTTCCCTGTCTCCCAGAGTTTGCTCAAATCCATGTCCATTGAGTCAATGATGCTATTTATCCACCTCATCCTCTGCTGTCCCCTTCTCCTTCTGCCTTCAGTGTTTCTCCTTCTTCCAATGAGTCAGTTCTTTGCATCATGTGGCCAAATATTGGAGCTTCAGGTTCCGCATCAGTACTTCCAATGAATATTCAGGGTTGATCTCCTTTAGGATGGACTGATTTGATCTTCTTGCAGTTCAAGGGACTCTCAAGAGTCTTCCCCAGCACCCAAATCCCAATTTGAGAGTATAGGGAACTCTGCTTAACACACTGTGGTGACCTGCTTGGGAAGGAAGTCCAAAAGGGAGGGATCAATGTATATGTATGGCTGGTACACTTTGCTGCACAGTAAAACTCACACAGCATCATAAAGCAATTATACTCCAATAAAAATTTTAGAAAATAATTGCTTCTCAGGTCTTCAGCACATTAGAGCCAGACCCAGGACCCAGAGAATCAGCAGGATGGGATTTAGCCATGACACACTGTCCAGATCTGGAGTCAGGCCCCAAGGTCAGTTACACGCACTTGGAAGGTCAGAGTCAACAGAGCGTAGAGAGAGGATGTGGAGGATTTTGTTGGCCACAAGTCAAGGACAGTGTGGCTACTCACTACCATTCATTCCACGAGTTTTGAGTGGACGTTATGATGCCTGATACTGTTCTGGGCAGTGAAATGACAAAACAAGACCCTGTGCTTATGGATGAGCCTGCATTCTGCTGAGAGGACAGACAACAGGCAAGTGAATCTGGGCCTGCAGATGGGGCTGGGTGCCAGCCATCAGGGAGGGGGCTCCGTGAGTGAGTGGGAGAGGGTCTGCAACCTTAGGTGGGGGCCAGGGCCACTCAGTTCTCAGGGGAGCAGGCTCTGATTGGTAGATGGTGTGTGTGCGCGTGCTAAGTCACTTCAGGTGTGTACCACTCTTGACAACTCCATGGACTGTAGCCCTCCAGGCTCCTCTGTCTGTGGGGACTCTCCAGGCAAGAACACTGGAGTGTGTTGCCATGCCTTCTCCAGGGGATCTTCCCAACCCAGGGATCAAATCTGCGTCTCTTAGGTCTCCTGCATTGGCAGACGGGTTCTTTACCTCCAGCGCCATCTGGGAAGCTCAATTTGGAGATTATGGTGNGCTTTCTGACTTGAGAGGAGCCCTAAGTAGGGAACACATGCTCTCCTAAACAGCTCATGGTGAAATTACACCATGGCTAGGGGGCTCTCCCAAAGGCTCAGCAGGTAAAGAGTCCACCTGCAATGCAGGAAACGCGGGAGACGTGGATTCAATGCCTGGGTCAGGAAGATCCCTTGGTGGAGGAAATGGCAACTCATCCCAGTGTTCTTGGTTAAAAAAGTCCCATGGACAGAGGAGCCTGACGGGCTACAGTTCATGGGGTCACAAAGAGTTGACATGACCGAGCACGCACGCACGCCTTCTATGACTGTAAGAGGTGTGAACTGGGGGGAATACCCAAGTTCCTGGTGTGTTTCCAAACACCACAGCTGTGTGCATTCTGGGTCACAGTCTGTGGCTTATGGAGGGATGTCTGGGTGGCACCCACACGCAGGCCTCCATTGCCACGAAATGCTGACCCACCTGGCCACGTAGGGTTGTGCCCACGGAGGCTCCAGCTGCTGAGAAACACCAAGCTTGGCAGTTCTGCCTGCTGTGCAGTCAGTCAGCGTTGGGGATGGTGGCTGAAGACGTGGAGGGAAGTTAATGATTTAAGAGCTATGTAGGGGACTCCGCTGGAGGTCCATTGGTTACGAATTTGCCTTCCAATGTAGGGGAAACGGGTTCGATCCCTGGTCTGGGAACTAAGACGCCACATGCCGCAGGGCAACTAAGCCTGTGGGCTGTAACTACCCACACTTTAGGGCCCGAGCTCCGCGACAAGGGAAGCCAAGGCAGGGAGAAGCCCGAGGACCACAGCAGGAGAAGCCCCCACTCCCCACAACCCAAGAAAGGCTCTGCACAGCAACGGAGAGCTGTGTGCTGCCCCCGAGACCCGGTGCAGCCAAAAATAAATAAATGCAGATTTTAAACAACAACATGGAGTGGCTGTGGGCAACTGCGGGCAGCACAGATGAGGAGGAAGCGGAGGAACCTTTAGCTTCTTTCTGGCTTGAGCTGTTAGCTGGTGGAGGTGTCCTTCACAGAGGACAGAGACACAGGAGGTGAGCCAGGTCGGGGTGAAAGCCCAGGTCTTAGCCACTAGCGCTGCCGTCAGAGTACTGCAGGCTGAGGGAGCTGAAACGCAGAAGCAGATCTAGACACGTTTATTGTCTGTAGGTGCTGGAAGCCAAAAGTTCAAGGTCAAAGTGGCTGCAGGGTTGGTTCCTGCTGAGGCCTTTCTCCCTGGCCCACAGATGGGCGTCTTCTTGAGTCCTCACACCGTCATCCTCCTTTGTGTCCTAATCTCCTCTTCTTAGAAGGACACCAGGCTTCCCTGGTGGCTCAGCTGGTAAAGAATCCTCCTGCAGTGCAGGAGACCTGGGTTTGATCCCTGGGTTGGGAGGATGCCCTGGAGAAGGGAAAGGCCACCCACTCCAGTATTCTGGCCTGGAGAATTCCACGGACGGTGTCACAAATAGCTGGACACGACTGAGCGACTGTGACTTTCATATTGCATTAGGACCCACCCTAATGATGTCATTCTAACTTAATCACCTATTCAAAGACCCCTCCTGCAAGTGCGGTCAGGTTCTGAGGATTAGGATTTCAACAGATGAATTTTGGAAAGATGCCCTTCAGCCTATAACAGGATGCATGTAGTTTTGTGGTTTGTTTTTTTGTTTTTTTTTCCTTTTTGGCCATGCTGTGTGGCACACGAGATCTTGGTCCCCCGACCAGAGATCAAAGCCGTACCCTCTGCAGGGGTAGTGCAGTGTCTTAGCCCCTGGACCACCATGGAAGCCCCAGTGCATGTATTTTTAAGCAGGTTGAGTCCTGAGGACCCTGAAAACACCCAAGAAGCCATGTTGGATGCGTATGTCTGGATTCAGAGGGAAGGGCTTGGCTGGGGCTATGAGCTGGTTGGGGGGTGGTGAGTGGTAAAAAGATGGTAACTGGGGCCACAGAGGGAGGTGGAATTCGTCCAGGAAAGAGACTGGAGGGAGGAGAGACCCAGGACAAAGGCCCCAGGAGCACAGTGTGGGAAGGGCGGTGAGGCTGTGGCTCTGTGGCTGGTGGGGGAGATGATCCAGGGGATGGTGGGGTCACAGAGGGGACCCCAGGGAAGAGACTGCAGGTGTGAGGTCGTCCTTTTGAACAAGTGTCCTCATTCCCTTTCCTGTATCCCACAGGATGGCAGGCAGCTTGGGGCAGGGACTTAGTCTTGCTTTTATCCAAGCCCCCCTCCCACCTCATCTCACCCCAGGGTCTGGTTCAGGATTAGAATAAAAGTTGAAATCTGAACACCCATTTCCAGTTTTCCTTGGGCAGGTGTGAATTTCTGTTTTCGTGAAGTCAGCCTAGCCCTGGGAGTTAAAGGTGGGTAACTCTGTCCTCTGATGGCAAGAGGCTCCTGTCACCCCCCAACCCCCCCAAGGCAATCCTGTGGCAGCAAGCGACCATGAGCTAAAATGAAACACCCAGATGTGCTGTTCAACTTGGAAGGGGGAAAAAAACCCGGCTGTGATCACTGTGGCTTTGTCTGGCCTTTAAACACCGATTGGTCAAAGTGAGTGATGCTTTCCAGATGCTCCTGGCTGCCCCAGCCAGGAGTCCGGCTGGCCAGCTGGGCCCCCTCTGCGGGCCTCTCTCCAGCCCAGCCTCCCGAGCAGCCAGACGGCCTGCCTCAGGCCAGCTTCCACAGCCTGGCTGGAGCTGCGGGGCTGTGGCCTCGCTTCCTGTTGCAGGGTGGGGGCTGGGCGGATGGTCCCCCAGGACCCTTCCAGCTCTAACAGACAGCAGTTGTGTGCCTCCTGGGCTGGTCCTGGAGGAACCCCCATGGAGGAGCAGTAATGAGGCCTTATACTGAAGACTGAATGCGGGAAAGACTGAGGGCAGGAGGAGAAGGGGATGACAGAGGATGAGATGGTTGGACGGCATCACCGGCTCAATGGAGATGAGTTTGAGTAAACTCCAGGAGATGGTGATGGACAGGGAGGCCTGGCGTGCTGCAGTCCAAGGGGTCACTAAGAATCGGACACGACTGAGCGACTGAACTGAACTGATGTGAAAAGTGCTTCGTGATCTTCTGGGACACCACCCCACAAGTCTGTCCCCAGCTGCCGGCCCAGCCAGCCCCCAGCGCTTCGGGCAGGGCTGCCTNAGTATAGCCAGTTAACAATGTTGTGATAGCTCTGGGTGGACAGCAAAGGGACTCAGTCATACATACACATGTACCCATTCTCCCCCAAACTCCCCTTCCACCCAGGCTGCCACATAACATTGAGCGGCGCTCCCTGGATGATACAGTAGGTCCCTGTTGGTTATCCAATTTGAATACAGCACTGTGCACACGTCCATCCCAAACTCCCTAACTACCCCTTACCCCCGACCCTTCCACCTGGCAACCATAAGCTCCTTCTCTAAGTCTGTGAGCGCCAAGCTTCTTTTTAGGTTTCTTTGTCCGTTTGGCTGAGTGCGGTCCTGGCTGCAGCATGTTGTATCTTCCTTGCATCACGTGGAGTCTCCGTTGCGGCGCACGGAATCTCGAGAGGCGGCACACAGGCTCCAGGGTGCGTGGGCTCAGTATTTTAGTACTCAGGCTTCGTTGCTCTGAGACATGTGGGATCTCAGTTCCCTGACCAGGGATTGAACCCATGTCCCCCGCGTTGGAAGGCAGAGTCTTAACCACTGGGCCAGCAGGAGTCCCTTAGGCTTCTTTACACACAGCTGACCGGTCCCTCTGCCCAGCCTCTGGGAGTCTCTCTGTGTAACGTCGGAGCAGGCAGATGTGGTCCAAGCCCTGCGTGGCCGGGCTCTTGCCTGTTGCTGCAGCCACCCCAGTGGGCCCTCGTCCACCCTGCTCCAGCTGTACTCCAACCCCCCGCCCCATATGAGACCGTTGCGCGGTTGTCTGTCCAGCCAGCCTGCCTGGCAGCCCTCTCTTTATCTTCCAGTAGGCACACTTGAGCATCCGTGTTTTTGGTCTCTGTTCATACCAGCTCCCTCCTTCCTTCCTTTGGGTCTGTGGTTCCCAAAGGTCTGTGGGTCTGTGTACGTCTGTTTCGGGACGCCTGGCAGCTTCTCCGTGTTCACAGCCCGCCTCCTGCAGGCAAGAGTTGGTCCTAGGAGACAGGCCTAGCTGCTGTGGGCAGGGTTTGGCAGAGAAGGGCCCCATCTCTCTCTCCCCTGCACCCCCCTCCTCGACCAGGATTCTGGGTTAGGCTCCCGTGGGTGATCCAGACCACAGACCTAGTATTTGCTGTAAAGAGCATCTTTCTAGAGCTGATGGTTGCAAGCTTCTAATCTGTCTTCTCTCATACTTGTTTGATGCCCCTGGCTTGCTGGTGTCTTGGGCCTATGTGAAATGATCCTGCAGAGGCCTGGAGAGAAAGCACCCGGACACATAAATCATGTGGATATTCTATTCATTTCAACAAACCAGAGGCCAGGATCTTGGCAACGCACCAGGAAAGGCCCAGGAAGATGCTTGGTGAGCGAGCCTCAGCCTCGCACTTCCTCCCAGGAGACACATTTGGGTTAATGGGGACAGCATCCTGGGAGTCCAGGGTGGGAGCTTTCTGACTTGAGAGGAGCCCTAAGTAGGGAACACATGCTCTCCTAAACAGCTCATGGTGAAATTACACCATGGCTAGGGGGCTATCCCAAAGGCTCAGCAGGTAAAGAGTCCACCTGCAATGCAGGAAATGCGGGAGACGTGGGTTCAATGCCTGGGTCAGGAAGATCCCTCGGTGGAGGAAATGGCAACTCATCCCAGTGTTCTTGGTTAAAAAAGTCCCATGGACAGAGGAGCCTGACGGGCTACAGTTCATGGAGTCACAAAGAGTTGACATGACCGAGCACGCACGCACACCTTCTATGACTGTAAGAGGTGTGAACTGGGGGGAATACCCAAGTTCCTGGTGTGTTTCCAAACACCACAGCTGTGTGCATTCTGGGTCACAGTCTGTGGCTTATGGAGGGATGTCTGGGTGGCACCCACATGCAGGCCCCCATCGCCACGAAGTGCTGACCCACCTGGCCACGTAGGGTTGTGCCCACGGAGGCTCCAGCTGCTGAGAAACACCAAGCTTGGCAGTTCTGCCTGCTGTGCAGTCAGTCAGCGTTGGGGGATGGTGGCTGAAGACGTGGAGGGAAGTTAATGATTTAAGAGCTATGTAGGGGACTCCGCTGGTGGTCCATTGGTTATGAATTTGCCTTCCAATGTAGGGGAAACGGGTTCGATCCCTGGTCTGGGAACTAAGACGCCACATGCCGCAGGGCAACTAAGCCTGTGGGCTGTAACTACCCACACTTTAGGGCCCGAGCTCCGCGACAAGGGAAGCCAAGGCAGGGAGAAGCCCGAGGACCACAGCAGGAGAAGCCCCCACTCCCCACAACCCAAGAAAGGCTCTGCACAGCAACGGAGAGCTGTGTGCTGCCCCCGAGACCCGGTGCAGCCAAAAATAAATAAATGCAGATTTTAAACAACAACATGGAGTGGCTGTGGGCAACTGCGGGCAGCACAGATGAGGAGGAAGCGGAGGAACCTTTAGCTTCTTTCTGGCTTGAGCTGTTAGCTGGTGGAGGTGTCCTTCACAGAGGACAGAGACACAGGAGGTGAGCCAGGTCGGGGTGAAAGCCCAGGTCTTAGCCACTAGCGCTGCCGTCAGAGTACTGCAGGCTGAGGGAGCTGAAACGCAGAAGCAGATCTAGACACGTTTATTGTCTGTAGGTGCTGGAAGCCAAAAGTTCAAGGTCAAAGTGGCTGCAGGGTTGGTTCCTGCTGAGGCCTTTCTCCCTGGCCCACAGATGGGCGTCTTCTTGAGTCCTCACACCGTCATCCTCCTTTGTGTCCTAATCTCCTCTTCTTAGAAGGACACCAGGCTTCCCTGGTGGCTCAGCTGGTAAAGAATCCTCCTGCAGTGCAGGAGACCTGGGTTTGATCCCTGGGTTGGGAGGATGCCCTGGAGAAGGGAAAGGCCACCCACTCCAGTATTCTGGCCTGGAGAATTCCACGGACGGTGTCACAAATAGCTGGACACGACTGAGCGACTGTGACTTTCATATTGCATTAGGACCCACCCTAATGATGTCATTCTAACTTAATCACCTATTCAAAGACCCCTCCTGCAAGTGCGGTCAGGTTCTGAGGATTAGGATTTCAACAGATGAATTTTGGAAAGATGCCCTTCAGCCTATAACAGGATGCATGTAGTTTTGTGGTTTGTTTTTTTGTTTTTTTTTCCTTTTTGGCCATGCTGTGTGGCACACGAGATCTTGGTCCCCCGACCAGAGATCAAAGCCGTACCCTCTGCAGGGGTAGTGCAGTGTCTTAGCCCCTGGACCACCATGGAAGCCCCAGTGCATGTATTTTTAAGCAGGTTGAGTCCTGAGGACCCTGAAAACACCCAAGAAGCCATGTTGGATGCGTATGTCTGGATTCAGAGGGAAGGGCTTGGCTGGGGCTATGAGCTGGTTGGGGGGTGGTGAGTGGTAAAAAGATGGTAACTGGGGCCACAGAGGGAGGTGGAATTCGTCCAGGAAAGAGACTGGAGGGAGGAGAGACCCAGGACAAAGGCCCCAGGAGCACAGTGTGGGAAGGGCGGTGAGGCTGTGGCTCTGTGGCTGGTGGGGGAGATGATCCAGGGGATGGTGGGGTCACAGAGGGGACCCCAGGGAAGAGACTGCAGGTGTGAGGTCGTCCTTTTGAACAAGTGTCCTCATTCCCTTTCCTGTATCCCACAGGATGGCAGGCAGCTTGGGGCAGGGACTTAGTCTTGCTTTTATCCAAGCCCCCCTCCCACCTCATCTCACCCCAGGGTCTGGTTCAGGATTAGAATAAAAGTTGAAATCTGAACACCCATTTCCAGTTTTCCTTGGGCAGGTGTGAATTTCTGTTTTCGTGAAGTCAGCCTAGCCCTGGGAGTTAAAGGTGGGTAACTCTGTCCTCTGATGGCAAGAGGCTCCTGTCACCCCCCAACCCCCCCAAGGCAATCCTGTGGCAGCAAGCGACCATGAGCTAAAATGAAACACCCAGATGTGCTGTTCAACTTGGAAGGGGGAAAAAAACCCGGCTGTGATCACTGTGGCTTTGTCTGGCCTTTAAACACCGATTGGTCAAAGTGAGTGATGCTTTCCAGATGCTCCTGGCTGCCCCAGCCAGGAGTCCGGCTGGCCAGCTGGGCCCCCTCTGCGGGCCTCTCTCCAGCCCAGCCTCCCGAGCAGCCAGACGGCCTGCCTCAGGCCAGCTTCCACAGCCTGGCTGGAGCTGCGGGGCTGTGGCCTCGCTTCCTGTTGCAGGGTGGGGGCTGGGCGGATGGTCCCCCAGGACCCTTCCAGCTCTAACAGACAGCAGTTGTGTGCCTCCTGGGCTGGTCCTGGAGGAACCCCCATGGAGGAGCAGTAATGAGGCCTTATACTGAAGACTGAATGCGGGAAAGACTGAGGGCAG
The DNA here is from genome assembly GCA_006410735.1 of Raphicerus campestris. Lineage (NCBI taxonomy): Eukaryota > Metazoa > Chordata > Mammalia > Artiodactyla > Bovidae > Raphicerus > Raphicerus campestris. Next base: position 250,736 of record SJYW01024212.1, read on the forward strand.
GAGGAGAAGGGGATGACAGAGGATGAGATGGTTGGACGGCATCACCGGCTCAATGGAGATGAGTTTGAGTAAACTCCAGGAGATGGTGATGGACAGGGAGGCCTGGCGTGCTGCAGTCCAAGGGGTCACTAAGAATCGGACACGACTGAGCGACTGAACTGAACTGATGTGAAAAGTGCTTCGTGATCTTCTGGGACACCACCCCACAAGTCTGTCCCCAGCTGCCGGCCCAGCCAGCCCCCAGCGCTTCGGGCAGGGCTGCCTGGATAATGTACTCCTGGTGATGTCAGCCCCTT
>SJYW01024212.1:253172-277018 GCA_006410735.1 Raphicerus campestris
ACCCCCCCCGCCGCCCCTCGAGCTGCTGTCTTTTGGAGTTTATCACACTTTGACGTAAATCGATGAACAGGCTTCTTCTCCTAGAGTAACTCTCAGATTCTTACACTTGAATTGGTGAGACATCTATGTTTGAATTTCTTTTAAACTTCTAACTTCAAAATAATTATAGACTCACAGGAAGTTGCAAAAATATCACAAGGAGACATTGCTGCTTCTGGAAAGATAGAGTCCATGTACTTTTCCCTATTCCTCCCACTAAGTACAGCTGAAAATTATGAACCCTTTATATAAAGCTAAAGATGGAGGGCAGGAGGAGAAGGGGGCAACAGAGGATGAGATGGTTGGATGGCATCACTGACTCGATGGACAGGAGTTTGAGCAAGCTCCGGGAGATGGTGAAGGACAGGGAAGCGAGGCGTGCTGCAGGCCACGGGGTCACAGAGAGTCAGACACGACTTAGAGACTGAACAAGAGACTGAATATAAGAAGATTCCTAAAGGGGGAAGGAAGCAGGCGGGCTGAGAGGGACCTCAGGACCCAAGGAATTGCACATCGGCCTTTCTTTTGCCTCGTGTATCCCCTGGAGAGAAGGAAACGGTAACCCACTCCAGTACTCTTGCCTGGAGAATTCCACGAACAGAGGAGCCTGGCGGGCTACAGTCCATGGGGTCGCAAAGAGCCAGACACGACTGAGCGGCTCACACACCCCAGACTCGGAGGTGGAAAAGCTGGCATTTGAAAATGCCAGCAGGCACAGAAAAACAAGAGCCCAGCAAAAGACTGCCTCCTGGGCCAAAGGACCAGGAAAGGGCAGCCAAGCAAGACAGAAAGCCTTTAGACACCCACTGCCCGACTTTAACTGAACACGCAGAGGAAAACCCGGCCCCGCCCACACCAGGCTCTGATGAGCTGTTCCAGCGTCCCCTCTGGGCGAGTGCTGGAGAAACTGAGCGGGGAGCCAGGCCTTTCACCCCTGCCAGCTGGAAACGAGGCCCCTCTCTGGTGGTGTCTGCAGAGACACGTGGGGAGTCCAGGATTCCACCCCAAGCTGGCAATGACAAAGCATCTCTCCTCCCCCGCCACTGGGGTTTGGTCAGAGGAGGCCTGGCAGAGAGTCAGGCCCGTCACACTGGCCTCGGGGTAACAAGGACACTCCTCCTCCCATGCCATGTGTCCAGGTGAAGACAGGAGCCCAAGCCCTTCTGTCCACCCCAGCTGGGGAGATTTCAGTGGAGGCTAGGGGAGCGCCCACACCCCCGCCAGTGGTAATGAGGAGCACCCATGGGTGCCAGCAAAGGCCAGGTGGGAAACCAGGACGTCTATCTCCACTTGGCAGACACTCCTACCCTACCCAGCCTCCCCTGCCAAGGCAGAGGGAGTGGAAACCAGCTGACAAAAGAAGCTTTTGATAAGATCCAGGGGGCTTCGCTGATGGTTCAGATTCTCTAATCTGCCTGCCAACGTAGGAGACACGGGGTTCAATCCCTGATCCAGGGAGATCCCACACGCTGTGGAGCAACTAAGCCCATCTGCCACAAACACTGAGCCTGGGAGGTGCACCTACTGAAGCCCACGCCCACGTGAGCCCGTGCTCCGCAAGAGAAGTCCCTGCAGAGGGAAACCTGCCCGCCACTGCTAGGGAGCGGCTCCCACTCTCCGCAGCTAGAGAAAAATCCCGCACAGCAGCAAAGGCCCAGCACGGCCAAAAGTGAATAAATAATTGCTTTTTAAAGAAGCAAAAATAAAAAGAAGTGCTGGAATTTCAGGATAGTAACTAACAAAGAAAAAACCAAAAAAGACCCAGAACTGCATATGTTATATGAGAATGTCCAAGTTTCAAAGAAAATCACCCACTTTGCCAAGAACCAGAAAGATCTAAAAGCAAATGAACAAAAGATAATAAACAGAGCTCAGCCCTGAAATGACAAGGATGTTAGACTGTCCGACAAAGACTTCAAAGCACTCGTGATAGAAATGTTTCAACAAGTGTTTATGATGCACTCAGAACAAATGAAAAAGTAGAAAGTCTCCTCAGCAAAGATATATCAGACATGAAAAGGGAAGCGTCTGTGAGCTGAAAGACAGAACAATAAGAATTACTCAGTATAAATACCTGAGAGATGTAAATTGGAAAAATATTAACAGAACCTTGGGGACCCAAGGGACTATGACAGAGGATCCAATATTTCCACATCAAGGCCTGGGAGGAGAAGAGAAAGAGGACAAGGCTGAAATAGTAATGAGAAAACTTCCCAAATTTGGCAAACAGCCGGAAACTTATACGCTTAAGAAACTGAGAAAATTCCAAATATGATAAACACAAAGAAATCCAGACCAAGACACACTGTAGTCAAAATTCCAAAATCTAAAGATAAAGGAAAAAACCTTGAAAGCAATGAGAGAGAAATGGCACTTTATCGGTAGGAGGAACAATTCAAATTATACCAGATTTCTTATCAGAATTAATGGAGATCAGGAGGAAGTAGCACATCTTTAATAAGGGCTGGAAGAAAAAAATTCAGAATTCTATACTCAGAGGAAATAGTCTTTAGAAATTAAGGGAAAATCAAGACTTTATAAGATGAAGGAAAAAAAAGAGAGAAATTTTTGTCAGTTGACCAAAAAGAATTTCTGAAGCAATTTTTGTAAACAGAAAGGAGACAATAAAACAGGAAAAACAGGAAAGTAAGAAAAAATATAGGAAAATACAATAGGTTTTCATTCTCCTCTTGAATTTTCTAAATTATGTTTGACACTGATGCAAACATAATTTGCTTCAGTGAAAACCACAATCAAGAAAACTGATCAAACTGATCACACGGACCACAGCCTTGTCTAACTCGGTGACACTAAGTCATGCCGTCCATGTAGGGCCACCCAAGACAGACGGGTCATGGTGGAGAGTTCTGAAAAATGTGGTCCACTGGAGAAGGGAATGGCAAACCACTTCAGTATTCCTGCCTTGAGAACCCCATGAACAGTGTGAAAAGGCAAAAAGCTAGGACACTGAAAGACGAACTCCCTGGGTCAGTAGGTGCCCTTATGCTTCTGGAGATTGGTGGAGAAATAACTCCAGAAAGAATGAAGAGACAGAGCCAAAGTGAAAACAACTCCCAGCTGTGGATGTGACTGGTGATGGAAGCAAAGTCTGATGCTGTAAAGAGCAGTATTGCATAGGAACCTGGAATGTCAGGTCCATGAATCAAGGCAAATTGGAAGTGGTCAAANGCCAGATAATCACGATAGTGTGACCACATAGAGCCAGGGCCACCCAGAGCCAGACATCCTGGAATGCGAAGTCAAGCGGGCTTTAGGAAGCATCACGACAAACAAAGCTAGTGGAGGTGACGGAATTCCAGTTGAGCTATTTCAAATCCTAAAAGATGATGCTGAGAAAGTAATGCAGTCAATATGCCAGCAAATTTGAAAAACTCAGCAATGGCCACAGAACTGGAAAAGGTGTTTTCATTTCAATCCCCAAAAAGGGCAGTGCCAAAGAATGTTCAAACTACTGCACGACTGCACTCATCTCACACGCTAGCAAAGTAATGCTCAAAATTCTTCAAGCCAGGCTTCAACAGTACATGAACTGTGAACTTCCAGATGTGCAATCTGGATTTAGAAAAGCCAGGGGGACCAGAGATCAAATTTCCAACATCCGTTGGATCATAGAAAAAGCAAGCAAGNGAGAGTCCCTTGGACTACAAGGAGATCCAACCAGTCCATCCTAAAGGAAATCAGTCCTGAATACTCATTGGAAGGACTGGTGCTGAAGCTGAAACTCCAGTTCTTTGGCCACCTGATGCAAAGAACTGACTTTGGAAAAGACCCTGATACTGGGAAAGATTGAAGGCAGGAGGACAAGGGGACAACAGAGGATGAGATGGTTGAATGTCTTCACCACCTCAATGGACATGAGTTTGAGCAAGCTCCGGGAGTTGACGATGAACAGGAAAGCCTGGTGTGCTGCAGTCCATGGGGTCGCAAAGAGTCGGTCACGACTGAGTGACTGAACTGAACTGAACTGGTAAGATGACACCAATGGGCTGATAAGTTATGTATACATAATAGAATACATAGAACAATCACTAAAATAGTTATATAAAGCAATGTATTAAAAATGCTATAGGTAGATGAAAATGAAATTCTAAAAAAACATTCAGTTAACCCACAAAATGACAGGGAAAGGAAAATAGAAAAATAAAAGGTAGAACAAATGTAAAACAAAATATAAATTGGCAGGCCTATGCCCTAACTTATCAGCAATTACTTTAAATGTCATTTCCTGGCGCGCCCCTGGTGGTCTAGTGCTTAAGAATCCACCTTGCAGTGCAGGGGCCGCGGGTTCAATCCCTGGCCTGGGAACTAAATCCCCACTTGTCTTGGGGTGACTAAGCCTGAGAGCCACAACAAAAGACCCTGCATCCTGCAACTAAGACCCGATGCAGCCAGATAAATAAATACATAAATAATTTTTAAAATGAAAATGGTCATTTATNCCTGGCCTGGGAACTAAATCCCCACTTGTCTTGGGGTGACTAAGCCTGAGAGCCACAACAAAAGACCCTGCATCCTGCAACTAAGACCCGATGCAGCCAGATAAATAAATACATAAATAATTTTTAAAATGAAAATGGTCATTTATTATTTAAGGACAATTAAAAGACAGAAATTGGCAATTTAAAAACGGAGCTAGTCAGAGTGACTTTTAAAAATGACCCAACTATGTGCCATTTCTAACAAACCTATGTGTAGGCAGCTTAAAAGCAAAAGGTTAGAAAAAGATATATCATGCAAATATTAATTAAAAATCACTTGGTTGTATGAATATCAGATGAAGTAGACTTCAGTGCGAGGCAAATTGCTAGATAAAAGGGCAAATTCATTAATAAGACATACAAGCCCTAAATGTGTCTTTATAAAAGAACAGAGCTGCAAAATATGGGAAACAAAAATTGACAAAACGGAAAGGAAAAATGTCAATATCACAGCTCATCCAATGTGAAATGGATAATTTGAAGAATCCTACAACTATCTGTGAAATTGAATTCCTGCGTTTAAAACTCCTAAAAAAGAAGCCTACAAGCCAAGAAAGTTTCTACTGAAAAATTCTACCAAATATTTAAAGAAGAATTAATATTAATTCTACTCAATCTCTTCCAGGAAATAGGAGGAACACCCAGTTCACTTTATGAAGTTCATACTACCTTTATATCAAAACAAGATAAAAACAGTATAATAAAAAATGCAACAAAAAACTACAGACCCCAAATCCCTCATACAAAATTCCTTAAAAAACACTAGTAAGTAGAATTTAAAAGTATATATACTGCTTATTTAACTTCTATACAGAGTACATCACGAGAAACGCTGGGCTGGAAGAAGCACACGCTGGAATCCAGATTGCTGGGAGAAATATCAATAACATCAGATATGCAGATGACACCACCCTTATGGCAGGAAGTGAAGAAGAACTNGATGACACCACCCTTATGGCAGAAAGTGAAGAGGAACTAAACAGCCTCTTGATGAAAATGAAAGAGGAGAGTGAAAAAGTCAGCTTAAAGCTCAACATTCAGAAAACTAAGATCATGGCATCTGATTCTATCATTTCATGGGAAATAGATGGGGAAACAGTGGAAACAGTGTCAGACTTTATTTTGGAAGGCTCCAAAATCTCTGCAGATGGCAATTGTAGCCAGGAAATTAAAAGACTCTTACACCTTGGAAGGAAAGTTATGACCAACCCANAAGAGCCTCTTGATGAAAATGAAAAAGGAGAGTGAAAAAGTCAGCGTAAAGCTCAACATTCAGAAAACAAAGATCATGGCATCTGATCCTATCATTTCATGGGAAATAGATGGGGAAACAGTGGAAACAGTGTCAGACTTTATTTTGGAAGGCTCCAAAATTTCTGCAGATGGCGATTGCAGCCAGGAAATTAAAAGACTCTTACACCTTGGAAGGAAAGTTATGACCAACCCAGAGAGCAGATTAAAAAGCAAAGATATTACTTTGCCAACAAAGGTCCGTCTAGTCAAGGCTATGGTTTTTCCAGTGGTCATGTATGGAAGTGAGAGTTGGACTGTGAAGAAAGCTGAGCACCAAAGAATTGATGCTTTTGAACTTTGATGCTGGAGAAGACTCTTGAGAGTCCCTTGGACTGCAAGGAGATCCAACCAGCCCATTCTAAAGGAGACCAGTCCTGGGTGTTCTTTGGAGAGACTGATGCTGAGGCTGAAGCTCCAGTACTTTGGCCACCTCATGCAAAGAGTTGACTCAGTGGAAAAGACCCTGATACTGGGAGGGATTGGGGGCAGGAGGAGAAGGGGACGACCGAGGATGAGATGGATGGATGGCATCACTGACTTGATGCANAGACTCTTGAGAGTCCCTTGGACTGCAAGGAGATCCAACCAGTCCATTCTAAAGGAGATCAGTCCTGGGTATTCTTTGGAGAGACTGATGCTGAGGCTGAAGCTCCAATACTTTGGCAACCTCATGCAAAGAGTTGACTCAGTGGAAAAGACCCTGATGCTGGGAGGGATTGGGGGCAGGAGGAGAAGGGGACAGCAGAGGATGAGAGGGCTGGAAGGCATCACGGACTCGATGCACTTGAGTTTGGATGAACTCCAGGAATTGGTAACAGACAGGGAGGCCTGGCGTGCTGCAATCCAGGGGGNGACACAACTGAGCGACTGAACTCAACTAAACACAGAATTATACCTCATGACCTGAGTCTCACAGCTCTTAAAATATTAAAATCTAATAACAAACTTAAATGTAAAACATAAAACATTTAGAAAAAAGCATAGAAGAAAGTCTTCGGGATCTAGAACTAGGTAAAGAGTTGTCAGAGTTGACCCCAAAAGCATTACTCAGAAAAGGAAAAATTCTTTTTTTTTTTTCTTTTTTTTATTTATTGGCCACGCTGTGCGGCATGTGGGATCTTACTTCCCTGATCGGGGATTGAACCTGGGTCCCCTGCATTGCAAGCCCAGAGTCCTAACCACCGAACCACCAGGGAAGCCCCCTGAAAAGGAAAAATTCTTAAGTTTTCTTTTTTTTTAAATTTTTCTCTGAGAAAAATCTTGTTAAAAAGCTGAAAAGACAAGTTACAGACTGGAAGAAAAATTTGCAAACCACATGTCTAACAAAAGACCAGTTTCTAGAATATATCAATTCTCAAAATTCAATGCTAATGAAAAAAACTAACAAACGGTTCATCAGAAAGTGGAAAAAAGCATGACATTTCACCAAAGAAAATAGACAGATGACAAACAGGCACATGAAAAGACACTGAACATTATTAGCCATTAGGAAAATGCAATTAAAACCATGGTGTGATGGTTTGCGACACACCTATGAAAATGGCTAAAATAAAAAACGCAACACCACCGAATACTGGTGAGGATGCAGAGGAATGGGGTCACTCACACGCTGCTGATGGGACTGTGGCATGGCACAGCCACTCTGGAAAATAATTTGCAGTTTCCTAAAGGACCCTGACGCTGGGAGGGATTGGGGGCAGGAGGAGAAGGGGACAGCAGAGGATGAGAGGGCTGGAAGGCATCACTGACTCGATGCACTTGAGTTTGGATGAACTCCAGGAATTGGTAACGGACAGGGAGGCCTGGCGTGCTGCAATCCAGGAGGTCGCAANAGGAGAAGGGGACAGCAGAGGATGAGAGGGCTGGAAGGCATCACGGACTCGATGCACTTGAGTTTGGATGAACTCCAGGAATTGGTAACAGACAGGGAGGCCTGGCGTGCTGCAATCCAGGGGGTCGCAAAGAGTCGGACACGCCTGAGCGACTGAACTGAACTGAAAAAAATAAATATTCAATTACCTACCGTATGCCCCAGCAATGGTCTTCCTGGTCATTTATTCCAGAGAAATGAAGATTTCTGTTCACAGGAAAACCTGTACACCAACATTTATAACACCTTTCTTCTTGATGGCCAGAACCCAGAAACAGCCCAGGCGTCCTCCAGCCTTCTCTGAGCCTGTTTACTGTCCGCCTATATGGATGACATCTATCAGGCTGAGAAGTTCCTTCTCCTTCCTAGACTTCTGAGACTTTTTAAAATCATAGGTGGATGCTAAATTTGTCAGATCCTTACATATATATAATTATATGGCACATGTCTTATGTAGTGAATTATAGTGATTAATTTTTAAATGTTAAACATACCTTGTACTTCTGTGGTAATTCCAACTTGGTCATGATACATTTTGCTTTTTTTTGCATTATATCTTTTATATATTACTAGATTTGACTTTACAGTATCTTGTTAAGGATTTTTATGTCTATATTTATAAGGGATATTGAACTGCAATTTCATTTTCTTGTAGAGAGTAATGCTGGTCTTACAAAATGGATTGAGAACCATGCNGACTCAGTGGAAAAGACCCTGATACTGGGAGGGATTGGGGGCAGGAGGAGAAGGGGACGACCGAGGATGAGATGGATGGATGGCATCACTGACTTGATGCACTTGAGTCTGAGTGAACTCCGGGAGTTGGTGATGGACAGGGAGACCTGGCGTGCTGCGATTCATGGGGTCACAAAGAGTAGGACACAACTGAGCGACTGAACTCAACTAAACACAGAATTATACCTCATGACCTGAGTCTCACAGCTCTTAAAATATTAAAATCTAATAACAAACTTAAATGTAAAACATAAAACATTTAGAAAAAAGCATAGAAGAAAGTCTTCGGGATCTAGAACTAGGTAAAGAGTTGTCAGAGTTGACCCCAAAAGCATTACTCAGAAAAGGAAAAATTCTTTTTTTTTTTTCTTTTTTTTATTTATTGGCCACGCTGTGCGGCATGTGGGATCTTACTTCCCTGATCGGGGATTGAACCTGGGTCCCCTGCATTGCAAGCCCAGAGTCCTAACCACCGAACCACCAGGGAAGCCCCCTGAAAAGGAAAAATTCTTAAGTTTTCTTTTTTTTTAAATTTTTCTCTGAGAAAAATCTTGTTAAAAAGCTGAAAAGACAAGTTACAGACTGGAAGAAAAATTTGCAAACCACATGTCTAACAAAAGACCAGTTTCTAGAATATATCAATTCTCAAAATTCAATGCTAATGAAAAAAACTAACAAACGGTTCATCAGAAAGTGGAAAAAAGCATGACATTTCACCAAAGAAAATAGACAGATGACAAACAGGCACATGAAAAGACACTGAACATTATTAGCCATTAGGAAAATGCAATTAAAACCATGGTGTGATGGTTTGCGACACACCTATGAAAATGGCTAAAATAAAAAACGCAACACCACCGAATACTGGTGAGGATGCAGAGGAATGGGGTCACTCACACGCTGCTGATGGGACTGTGGCATGGCACAGCCACTCTGGAAAATAATTTGCAGTTTCCTAAAGGACCCTGACGCTGGGAGGGATTGGGGGCAGGAGGAGAAGGGGACAGCAGAGGATGAGAGGGCTGGAAGGCATCACTGACTCGATGCACTTGAGTTTGGATGAACTCCAGGAATTGGTAACGGACAGGGAGGCCTGGCGTGCTGCAATCCAGGAGGTCGCAAAGAGTCGGACACGCCTGAGCGACTGAACTGAACTGAAAAAAATAAATATTCAATTACCTACCATATGCCCCAGCAATGGTCTTCCTGGTCATTTATTCCAGAGAAATGAAGATTTCTGTTCACAGGAAAACCTGTACACCAACATTTATAACATCTTTCTTCTTGATGGCCAGAACCCAGAAACAGCCCAGGCGTCCTCCAGCCTTCTCTGAGCCTGTTTACTGTCCGCCTATATGGATGACATCTATCAGGCTGAGAAGTTCCTTCTCCTTCCTAGACTTCTGAGACTTTTTAAAATCATAGGTGGATGCTAAATTTGTCAGATCCTTACATATATATAATTATATGGCACATGTCTTATGTAGTGAATTATAGTGATTAATTTTTAAATGTTAAACATACCTTGTACTTCTGTGGTAATTCCAACTTGGTCATGATACATTTTGCTTTTTTTTTGCATTATATCTTTTATATATTACTAGATTTGACTTTACAGTATCTTGTTAAGGATTTTTATGTCTATGTTTATAAGGGATATTGAACTGCAATTTCATTTTCTTGTAGAGAGTAATGCTGGTCTTACAAAATGGATTGAGAAGCATTCATTCCTTTTCTATTCTCTGAGTTTATGTAAAGTTGAGATTATTGTTGCCTTAAGTGTTTGATATAATTCACTTACTAATCTTTCCTCTAATCCTCCATCTTTGTCCCAATATGGTAGGTAGTGGATGTGGGATAAGTAAATTTGTGTTTATAAACCAGGCCTTGCAAGTTCAGATGACTTTAAGACTGGGTCAGTAGCAGAAAGAGGTGAAACAGCTGACACAATAGGGAGGAGTAGTGAGTGTGAAGCGAAAGTCACTCAGTCATGTACGACTCTGCAACCTGGTGGACTATACGGTTCATGGAATTCTCCAGGCCAGATTACTGGAGTGGGTAGCCTTTCCCTTCTCCAGGGGATCTTCCCAACCCAGGGATCAAACTGGGTTCTCCTGCATTGCAGGATTCTTTACCAGCTGGCCAGGGATGCCCAGGGAGGAGCGGAGTCTATCGCTAAAAGACAGAGCCTTCGAGTTCAAACTTCATCTACAAACAACAAATGCCAGAAAGAGTGTGAAGAAAAGGGAAGCCTCCTATACAGTTGGAGGGAGTGTAAATTGCTGTAGCCACTATGGAAATCAGTATGGAGGTTCCTCAAAAGGTTAAAAATAAGGATGCCATACGATCCTGGCAATCCCACTGTTGGACACGTATCTGGAGAAATCACTAATTCAAAAAGGTACGTGTTCTCCTGTGTTCACTGCAGCCCTGTTCACAAGAGCCAAGAGGTGGAAGCAACCTAAATGTTCATCGACAGATGGATGGATAAAGAAGAGGTAGTACATGTTCACAGTGGGGCACTATTCAGCCATAAAAAGAATGGAATAATGGCGTTTGCCGCAACACGGATGGACTCAGAGATTATCATACTAAGTGAGCCAGAAAGACAAATACCATTCAATATTGCTTATATGTGGAATCTAAAATAGGACACAAATGGACTTATCTATGAAGTGGGAACCGACTCACAGACACAGAGAACATGCTTGTGGTTGCCAAGGGTCAGGGAGGAGGGATGGACTGGGAGTTTGGGATTAGCGGGCAAACTGTTACATATAGGATGGGTAACACTAAGGTCCTATTGTATAGCACAAGGACCTCGATGCGGTATCCTGTGATAAGCCAGAATTGAAAAGAATAGGAAAAAGAATTATATGTGTATGACTGAATCACTTTGCTGTACAGCAGAAATTAACATGACATTGTAAATCAGCTATACTGCAATTAAATAATTTTTTTAATTCAAATTTTAAAACACTTATCTGTGGAGATTGCCTACAGACCTTTGGCTTGCAACCCTTATACATAATCCCAGTTGTATATTTCGTTAAGACGTGGAGCACGGAGCAGAGGACACATTATGAGCCCCATCGTACTGAGAAAGTAGAAGTGGCATAGATGTGGTTCTGTTTCTTGCTCTTCTTGCATTGCCTCATTTCTTCCCTGCCTCTTCTCTTTCACTCATACCACCCTGAGGTTGCATTCTTCCAATAAAGCATGAGAATGTTTAGAAAGAACGTGGGGAGGAGGCGGAGTTATGACAGCATGCAGGCATTGCCCAGCAAAGCGGGAGGGACTTATCTAAAGGGATGAAGAGATAAGAAATGTCTGGCGATGTGCTGAGCAGTCCGGGTACAGCTAGGATTCCCACAGGCAGTGCACAGGGTTGGCACAGCATTTCCTGATTAGCTGACCACAAGTGCCCATGAGCTGGTGTTCTCTCTTGGGGCTGTCTTGGTGCCTTAGGTCACAGAATCCAGGATCTGGGAAGCAGACTCACTGAGAAGAGGCAACAGTTCCTGCAGTCATTCGTCCTAGGCTGCTGGAGCTTGTCTCCCCTGCGTCTTCATCTTCCCTGGAAAGGGTCAACCCACAAACCTTGACTGCATGTCTGTCCCGGGCAGGGCCGTGTGCTGGCCGCTCAGAACTGAGCCAGACGTAGTCCTGTCCAGGACGACTCAGGACTGGACATCATCCGCGTAAAGACTAGAAACCGTCAAAGAAAAACATGATGAAATAAACTCACGCTCTGTTTCTCAAGGCGAGGAAATGTGTTTCTACATTTTGGAACTCTTTCCGTTCAAAACTGTCAAAATAAAGAAGCAAAGGCTTGTTGCTGGAAGGGATAAGCTTTAAAACGGGAAAAACAGCTCATGTGGGACTGGCTCTTTTCCAAACGCACTTGACGGATGAATGGTTAGTGCCTGGTATTTTCATAGGGCCGTTAAGTGTTGTCCTGTTAGAGCACAGAGGGTCATAAGGCACCACGGCCCTTAGTTTTAAGTCTTGGTGATGACTTCAGCGTGTCAAACAAAGTTTAATTTTTTGGATCAGAAGTAAAGTCTTACGAATTCTGTATAGCTCTGAACAAATTCCTACTTGTCTCTCTAAAGTACATCTCCTATCTTTATGAGCTGTTTCATTTTTCCATCGAAGTTTAAAAAATATATTTTGAATTTTCCCTGGCTTCAGGATGAAGTCATAAGATCTCAGAATTGCCAACAGATGCTTTCTTTCTAGTGTTAGTGTGCAGGGAAGTTTTACTGAAGTGATTTTTGTGTGCTGAAAAAGCCTAGACATGTACAAAACCTGCCATAAATAGTACACATATTCTCTAGAAAATATCTCAGATTTGATTTCGGGGTTCACTCTTGCGTAGAAAAGATGACTTTAACTTATACACATTTTTTTTTTCAGTTTGGGCTTTGTGTGTGTGTGTTTGGCCTATGTCCCCACTGTGATTTTAAATTGCCAAAACTTAAACATGGAAAACTGGTATTTGAGATCAGGTATAAAATTATGAGATCATACACCTCCAATTTTTTTCATGCATTTGGATAATCTAGGTTCCAATGTTCTTTTATGCCAATTAGGAACATGGGCTAGGAGCAGTGCGGGTTGTTAAAGGGACTTGCCAAACATACTTCTCAAGCTTAACCCCATTAGACAGGCTGGGGCGGGGGCAGGCGGTGGGCAGGAAGAAAAAGCATTACAGCACGTTGGCTTGAGAGCAGTCTGCCCAATGACTGGCCCCCAAATGTTTCTCATTAAGTGTCTTCCCCAAGGGCAGGACTGGGACTCATTTATTTCTTAATTTTCAGCCCCTATCTCAATGTCAGACAGCGTTCAGTGCTTAGGAGACATCAGCTAAAAGGATTATTTGAAAAGTGTGTGACATTAGAGCTGTGTTGCAAGGATGGGTCTCCAAGAGTACGATCCATGCCCCAGGGCAAAGGATGCCTTTCACTTCCAAGATGGACTTTCGGAACACCGAGCAGACGCAGTGCCTTGAAATCCAAGAAGTTGCTTTGCCTGGAAGGAGGGACTCCAGAGAGGCAGGAAGAGAGCCTGATGCCTCTGATTTCCTTGTTGGGACCTGTGCCCTGTGCCCCATTCCCCCTTCAGAACATGGTGGGGACTGGGGGATCCCAAGAGAAGTCCTGGGGAACCCCGAAGTGGAGGGACTTTCCCCTCCTGGAGGCCCTGGGCAGTGGGGTGCTGGCTGGAGGTCATGCAGAGAGGACTTGCTGGTGGCTCCTGTCTGGAACATCCTGTCTTCCCCAGGTGTTCTCACCTGTTCTTCAGGACTCCAGCCAGATATTCCCTCTCTGGGAAGACCACCTGCCCCCGAGAATGGGTTCCCTGACTCCTCTCCATGGGGTTTCTTTATCCCCTTTGCGTTCAACTGTCATAAACAAATCACACGACACTGCGTGCCTGTTTCCTTCTTGGCCTATGAGCTCCCCTGGGAGGGATCGTGTCTCCAGGCATCACTGTGTCTCTGTGATCAGAACAGGGGCTCCTGGGTCCCCTCTGCCCCTTCCTCTGCCCTCCCCAGTTTATCACAGTTCTACTGAACATAGGGCATCCCCCTCCCCCCAGGGGCTTTGAATATTTTTCCTTGTGTTTGTTTTCCAGCAGTTTGACTATTTGGTATTTAGAATGTGGTTTTCTTTGTGTTTACACTATTTTGGATAAATTGAACTTCCTGAATCATTGGGCTGCCCTCTTTCATAGCTTTAGGAAAATTTTTGACCAAGATCTGAGTATTATTTGCTCTCCGCCTCACCTCTATTTTTCTGGGGCTACAGTTACATGCCTGTTGGGCCTCTGAACTGAGTCCCATAGGTCTTTTATCCTCTTTTAAAATCCTTCTATTTTTAAAAGATCTATTCCCTTGGCTGTTCTGGATCCTTGTGGCTGTGCACAGGCTTTCTCTAGCTGCAGAGACTGGGGGCTACTCTGCCTTGTGGTGTGTGGGTTTCTCATTGCGGGGGCTTCTCATTGCAGAACATGGGCTCGGGGCATGTGAGCTCGGTAGCTGCAGCTCACGGGCTCTAGAGTGCAGGCTCAGTGGTTGGGGCACACGGGCTCAGTTGCTCTGCGATCTGTGGGATCTTCCTGGAGTGCTGCATGCTAAGTCCCATCAGTCATGTCTGATTCTGCAGCCTTATGCGCTGTGGCCCGCCAGGCTCCTCTGTCCATGGGTTCTCCAAGAAAGAACAGTGGAGTTGATTGCCACGCCCTCCTCCAAGGGATCTTCCCCACCCAGGGGTCGAACCCAAGTCTCATGTTTCCTGCATTGACAGGTGAGTTCCTGGACCAGGGATCAAACCCGTGTCCCCTGCATTGGCAGGCAGATTCTTAACCACTAGACCATGAGAAAAGCCCCCATTCTTCTTTTTTTCTATGTTTCAATTTATATATTTTTATTGACTTCTCTTCGGTCTCATTTTTCTTGTGTTCTAATGTATCCAATGTCTTGTTGAAACTTTCCCCTGAGTTCTTAATTTTCCAGCTCTAGAATGTCAGCTTGGTTACTTGGGTTTTTCTCTAAAAAGTCCAATTTCCTATTTGAAAATCTCTCTCTTATTATTTTGCCTATGTTTC
This sequence comes from Raphicerus campestris, assembly GCA_006410735.1. NCBI lineage: Eukaryota > Metazoa > Chordata > Mammalia > Artiodactyla > Bovidae > Raphicerus > Raphicerus campestris. The sequence goes on from SJYW01024212.1 coordinate 268,221, forward strand.
TGTCCCTTTGGCATATGAATCATTATTATTGTAAAACTCTTGTCAGCTGACTTCAATATGTGGATCAACTGAGGTTACGAATCCTTTGTCTTCTGTACACATTACTTGTCATACTTTCTTCATTCTTTTCATGTATAGAAATTTTAATTGAATGCTGGACATTCTGTATGGAAAGCAAGGAGGATCCAGGTGACTTTATTCTCCTCTGGGGAGGGTTTCTCCTCACCTCCTAAAAATACCTCTGCTTACATGAAAAAAAGGTAAATCCCAAACTGTCCCTGTTGGATAAGTGGTACGAGAGCCTTCTCACCTCATCCAACCAGGAACTGAGTAGAGAAGGGGCTGAGCTGTGGTTTGAGCATATTCAAGTTTGTCTCTGGGGTATCCCTGTTCCCAGATCATGCCCTTGTCGACTTAAAAACTATTCACAACCTAAACATTGAGAGTTGTGTTTTATTCGGTGGGAATTTTTAGGACTTTGAGCCCCCGAGACGGTATCTCAAGTGACCTTGAGACAACTGCTCTGAGGAGACGAGGGGAGGAGCCAGGTTGTATAGTAGTTTTACAACAGAGGGAAGGTAGTCTGAACATCCAAAAATGACTGTTAATGAAAAGAAAACTAGATTTCTCAAGTTAGGAAATTTAGCATTTTTCTATGTATGGGAGGATGCAAGCGTCTGGGCTGTCTGAAGTCACTCCTTTCACGTGGGTCTCAGCTATCCGGGGCCAGTATTGCTTGGAGGAAACTCACAGTCGGGAGTGGCTACAAGCTGATGGCTGCTAGGTGACACACAGTCTTCTTCCCGATTGTCCTTACGGCTCACCAGCTCACACCAGAGGGCTGCAATCGCTGACGACTGAGACATCCTTGTTTACTGATGGGGCAGGAAATATTCCATTTCTCACACTCCTGAGCTTTTGACTGGGGACCTGGTGGGCTTTGTGCCCCCAGCCCTGAGAGACTAGGACGGTCAGCCCTCCTACGTCCTGCCCAAGTAGCTTCAACATCTGTCAACTACGCAGCACAGGACGGCGGCTGCAGGTTGGAGGGAGGTCTTCTTTCAGCCTGGGCTCTGTCCTCAGCCCTACTCTACCTTTCCGAGTTCCTCCTAGTCCCTCAGATCCCTGCACAGCCCTGGAGCTCAGCAAATGTGCTCCCAGGAAAAATGGCCTGTGCATCCCAAGCCCTTCAGTCTTCCTTACCCCACTGTCCAGTGTGACCACTGGGTACCAGCTGGCTTCTCCTTCCCCTGGCTGAGCCTCCCAGCCAAAAGCAGCCTCATCTTCCGTCCTCAGAGAGAACAATGGCTAGAGTCTCAGCTCCTCTTGGGGTCTCCGATGCTAGCATTTAATCCAAGCCTCATTGCTCCAGGGACGGGGGAGCCTGGTGGGCTGCCATCTATGGAGTCACACAGAGTCGGACACGACTGAAGCGACTTAGCAGCAGCAGCAGCATTGCTTCCCCAGCTCTTTGGTGTCTTTAAAAATATGATTTTTTGCAATTTACCCAGCTTTTCAAATTGAGATGATGGGAATACCAGCCTGTTGAAGCGAAGTGAAGTGAAAGTAGCTCAGTCGTGTCCGACTCTTTGTGATCCCATGGATTATACAGTCCCTGGAATTATCCAGGCCAGAATACTGGAGTGGGTAGCCTTTCCTTCTCCAGGGGATCTTCCTAGCCCAGGGATCAAACCCAGGTCTCCCACATTGTAGGTGGATTCTTTACCAACGAGCCCCAAGGGAAGCACATTATTCCAATTTAAGAAAAGAAGAAAAGGAATGCTTCCTACACAGTTTATCCATATACTTGCTTTTGTAAAAAGAAGTCACGCTTAAGTACATGATAAATACACAATTGTATCGACACCATGATTATAGCTGTAAACATCTTTCATCAAGTGAACAAGAACTAGAGAGGAACATGGAAAATGAGCCTAATGGGTTGGGGCAGTGAGGCTGTCCGTTTTTCTTGGACTTCTGATTTCTTTTAATATGATTAAAATGTGGTTTATAGAAGTTTCAAAAATATTATTTTAGAAATCCAGGCTGGACTGTGTGGCCCCGCCTGAGGTCTGCTGCACAAAGGGGTCCCAGGTTCTTGGTCCCTTCCCTGGTGCTTTAGTGGACCGAGTTCTATCGAGACTTGGAGTCGGGAGAGCTGGGGAGAAGGGAGCACCAGCCTGGGCTCTCAGGGGCTGCAGGACGCCTGCTGAGCCCCTGGCCTTCCTGAGCCCCGGTTTCTCCATCTATAAAGTGGGCATGGTACCCCTGTCTCACGGGGTTGCTGAGGACTCAAGGCCATGCTGTGTGTGGCTAGCCAGAGCTTGGCTGAGTCTGCATGTGAGCCCTGGGGTCCGGGGTTGTGAGCAGATGATGCTGCAAGGCTCAGGCCACGAGTGGAGGGACGTGTGTATGGTCCAGGGCGTGCGGGCTGATCCGATCAGACACCTTCATGAGTCAGGCTTGCCGTTCATGCCCTATGCTTAAATGGGCACTACTGGGCCATGGCAGGACCAGGGTGCCCTTTCTCCTGAATGGGGTGGGGAGAGTCCCTGGGATAAGCAGAAGGTGACTCCACCCAGCGATGGGAGAAAGGGACAAAGCGTCAGTGNGGCTAGCCAGAGCTTGGCTGAGTCTGCATGTGAGCCCTGGGGTCCGGGGTTGTGAGCAGATGATGCTGCAAGGCTCAGGCAACGAGTGGAGGGACGTGTGTATGGTCCAGGGCGTGCGGGCTGATCCGATCAGACACCTTCATGAGTCAGGCTTGCTGTTCATGCCCTATGCTTAAATGGGCACTACTGGGCCATGGCAGGACCAGGGTGTCCTTTCTCCTGAATGGGGGGGGAGTCCCTGGGATAAGCAGAAGGTGACTCCACCCAGCGATGGGAGAAAGGGACAAAGCGTCAGTGCCAGGACGAGCTGGCCAGTGTGGGAATGAGGGCGGAGGACTGGGGGAGAGAGGAGGCCTGCACATCCACATGCCCACAGACCACCCAGCCTCTGCCAAGCTCCAATCCCCAAATCCCAGATGGAGTGAGAGGCGTTGGCGTCTGAAACACGAGAGCATGTAAAGTATGTTCGTAAGTGAAGTCAGCCTTGTAGAATGTGAAATCTAAGACACAGGCTGACTTTTTCCCGTGTCAGGGTAAACACTGCATTTTTCACGTTAAGACCGAGGCCAAAACCGAAAGCTGGAGATAGAGTGGGAGCCCCCTGTGGTGTGACTCGGCACCCTGTCCACTGTGCCCCTCAGATCCCGGAGCTTCTGTTTGTGATTGGGCTTGAGGGATCCGGGGGGGCGATGCTGAGGTGTCCCAGGCCCTCCCTACAGTTCCTGAGGCCGCTGGGACACTTGGGGCCAGCTTCTGAAGCATGAGAATGGTTTGCCAGGGGGAGCAGGGCCTGCAGGGGAGGCAGCGGGAGCTGCAGACAAAGGAGGGGTATTCCAGGCCCGAAGGGAGCCCCGAACCTCAAGCATGCGCTCCACGGAGGCAAGCATCTGTCCGTTTGGTCCATGGCTGTGCCCAGGGCAGTGCCTGGCACGAAGTAGGTGCTCGAGAAAATACTTGCCAAGGGAGCCGATAAGCGAGCCGTTGGCTGGGTATGCAGAGGGAAGAGGCTGGAGAGGAGATGGAGAGAGCTAGAGCAGGGCCTCCTGGGCCTCCTAGGACCGTCTGAGGGCCTGGACGCTGTCCTGCAGACAGCGAGGAGCCGGCAGAGATGCAGAAAGAACCCTCTGCTGTTGCCCAGCTGTGCAGGGCCCGGGCGGGGGTGGGGGTGGGGGAGCATCAGTGTGGGGCTGGCTGGCCCCAGGGCAGGGCTGTGGCCATAGCCACAAGCATCGCAGCCCTCCAGCACAGCCCCGGGGCCTGGCCCAGCATCGGGCAGTAAAGCTGGTGGTGCCCACAAAGCTTCTCCCGGCCCTGCCTTCCACACGGGCACAGGGTGAGACAAGGCGGGGGGCCATCCTGAGAACAGCCCCGCAGCCCGAAGGAAGACAGGCGGCCAGCCCAAGCCCAGGAAGCCAGGTCCCGCAGCCCAGGGTGAGAGGAGGTTAGAGACTGCACAGAGGAGGAGGCCACCTTGTGCCCCGAGCACAGTGGGCACCTGGGTGCCGGGTCATCGGACCCCCAGGGCCTCCTCGGAAGATGGCAGCTCCACAGCTCCCCAGCTCCCAGGAGAGCCTGAGCTGAGGGTGGGCCAGCATGTGGGCCAGCCGGCTGATGGTGGGCCCGGCTGATGGTGGACCCGGCTGATGGTGGGCTGGCTGATGGCAGGGCCGGCTGATGGTGGGCCAGCACGTGGCGGGGCCGGCTGAGGGCGGGCCGGCCATTGGACATATGGAAATGCCATGCGTACCTGCAGAGGCCTCTCTTCCAACCTCCGCTGTTTCTTCTGCCTTGGGCACTGCTCCCCTCCCATCTCTCCCCACAGAGCTCCTCCCCCCAGCTCAAGTTTCCATGATCAGCTCTCCCCCGACATCCCCTCTCCCACCACCTTCTTCTCCTCCTCCATCAGAGCTGACACTTATCCGACCGGTTCCATGTGTGAAGCACAGGTCTAGATGCTTCACGTAAGATATCCAAGTTAATCCTCCCAACCCCGTAAGAGGCTGATGTCAGTATCGTTTTGCTTCTGTTTTTTAATAAAGAAGCTACTGCAGCTCAGAGCAGGTAAGTGTCTTGCCTTACCAAGGTCATCCAGCCTGTGAGGGAAGAGACAGTGTTTAACAGAGGCCTGTGAGGTCAGAGCTGGCTCTCGGTCATCAGGAGTCACTGCCAGATGTAAGACAGGAGGCTGTGGTCTCTAACCTTGTCCCTTGGCATTCTACATGTATGGGGGTGGGGGGTGGATTGTGACCATCTTCCTTGTGGGTGTGTTTCACACACATGGTCTCCACTCGGGAGACCTGGAGCTGAGTTTCTTGAGAGCCAGGCCAGGCCCCACTTGCCCAAATGCACCATCCTCTCGCCTCCAGGGAAAAGACCCTGATGCTGCGAAATTCTGAAGGCAAAAGAAGAGGGTGGCAGAAGCTGAGACGGTTGGATGGCGTCACTGACTCAATGGACACGAGTCTGTGCAAACTCCGGGGGATGGTGAAGGCCAGGGAAGCCTGGTGTGCTGCAGTTCATGGGGTCGCAGAGAGTCAGATGCGACTGAGCGACTGAACACCACCACCTCTCCTCCATGTCTCCTCCTTTCCTTGTCCACCTGGCAAGCTTCTGGTGAGCATCCCTGAGAGCACCCCGCTGGCTCCCGCCCCTGCAGCCTGTGTCGCCTCAGGGCACCTGTGGTCTCCCCCAGACCATGAGCTTCTGGGAGCCAGTCCTGACACCCCCAGGTCTGGCACAGATCTGTGCCCAGTGTTTGTGAGTGAACAAATCCAATCCAATGTGACTGATTCTCAAGAGGCCCTGGAGTTGGAGGGAGGAGATGGAGCATTGGTTTTGCTACTTAATTACTCTTGATTTCAGGCAAGTTCCTTCATCTATTCAAGCCTGGGTTTCCTCATCTTTATAAAATAGGGAGCAGTTTGTGGCAAAGAGAGATGAAAAAAAGCCCTTCATAAACTGAGTTGTAAATAGGGATGACGGTGGCTCCAGGGAAGGCCTTGCTAAGTGAAGCAGACACTTGATAAGGCTCACAGCTGTGCAGATTTTCCTAAAATATGAATCCTTACAATGAAAAGATTGCTGCATTCTTTAGAAAAACACTACCTACAGACTCCCTCCCCCCTCCCCCCTCCTCCTTTAGTTAAACAAGTTTGCTCTGGTTGCAAAGACCCCAGCGGGTCCCCCATACACCCAGCTGGGACCTGTGAGAAAAGTTCAGGCCTTTAATTAGAACCATTTGTCCTTCCAGCAAACAGCAGGTGGTTTAAAAGAGATGCTCATTAGAGGGGCATGTGCCCTTTGACCTGCTCATCTGACTTCTGGGAATCTGTCCTAAAGAAATAATCCCAAATGTGGGAAGGCTCGTGGACAAGTACACGGTCCTTGCGGTGTTTCTTTCAACAGCAAAGAAACTGGAGTCAGCTTGAACATCCAACAAGGGGTGAGCTGGTGGCATCTTACTGCACTGGGAGGGTCGGCTGTGGGGGCTTTGTAGCCACTCGGATGGTGGTTATGAAGAAGGTTAATTAAGGAAATCAGGTTACAAACTATGTACTCTGAGCAGAGCTATGGAGACTATGCGTATCAAATACTGGAACAAGATACACCACCATTCTACTCATGTCAAGATGAGATAATGGGTAATTTTCCCCTCTGTCCCCCCATCTTCTGCAATGTGGTTACAGCTAAAAGTATCTTCTAATCCTAAAAAAATCAAAACAAACAATGGCTGGTTTTCCTAGGGTAGAGACCACTTTTGACTTTGTAAAAACAAGTTGGAAAGAACCACATGTGGGGCCTGTTTTAGATTTTTTTTCTTTAATGTAGAAGTAATACATGTGTGTCGCTCAGTCGCTAAGTCATACCCAACTGTTTGCGAACCCATGGACTGTAGACCTCCAGGCTCCTCTGTCCAAGGGATTTCTCAGGCAATACTGGAGTGGGTTGCCATTTCCTCCTCCAGGGGATCTTACCAACCCAGGGACTGAACTCACATCTCCTGCACTGGCAGATGAATCCTCTCTCACTGAGCCACCTGGGAAGCCCAGAAATAATACATGTACGGAGTGAAAAATAATTAGTGCAAAAAGGCCCACAAAAGCCACTCACCTAATGACTGGGTTTCTCTTCCAGCATTCTCCATATTTATATAGTTTAATGAAGCCTAGCATATATGCATTTTTAAGTCTTTCTTTCTTATTTCCTTTAAAAAACAAGCACCTCTACTGCAACAGTCTTCATAACAGTCTTCTGAGTTTAGTTGTATGAGGGGCTTCCCTGGTGGTCCGGGGGTCCGGATGGCACCTTCCAGCGCAGGTGGTGCTGGTTTGATCCCTGATTGGGGAGCTAAAATCCCACATGCCTTGGGGCCAAAAAACAAAAACAGGAGTGTTTAAAACAGTGTTATAAAACATTCGATAAAGACTTTAAAAAAGTGGTCCACATAAAAAAAATCTTTTAAAAAAGTTACATGATAAATCAGCTATATTTCAATAAAAGTTGAAATAAAAGAAAGAATTACACGATATTCCATAGGGGGGATCTGTCACATGTTTACTTAACTAGTCCTCTGTGTTACACACTAATTATGATGTTTCCGTTTCTATTTATGTTTCTATTATAAACTTCATGGCAATAAATATAATTGTATTAATACATAATGTACACATAGTCGTCCATAATATGTAAAATCTTACAGCATTCCTTTCTATCAGCAGTAACAAATTAGAAAATGTGATGGGAAAAATATTCCGTTCAGAATGACAATAAAAACATAAAGTGCTCAGAGCTAAAGAAGTAAGATGTAAGATCTGTACTTTAAACAAAACTGCAAAATTGTAATGAAAGTTGCAGCTTTCACAGAGTTCCCTGGTGGCCTAGTAGTTAGGGTTTCGTGCTTTCACTGCTGTGTCCTGGGTTCAATATCTGGCTGAATGGAGATCCTGCAAGATGTGCAGTGTGCCAAAAAGTTTTTTTAAAAAAGTTAAAATAGTAAAAATTTATATGAAAAAAATTTTGCGGCACTCCGAGAACTGGGAATCATGGGCTGGGTTTCACTTCCAAAGGTGCCTACAACATCCCACCACTTGGCTCTCAATACACCCATACCCCCTTGCCCTCTACCTACAAACTTGTTTTTGCTTAACTCAACCCACCTATGTCACACACAACTGCAGTTATTAACTTTCCCCCAGCCAGAGGCAACCAAAGTCATGTTCAGAGGATACATCCCCAGGCAATCAAGTTAAGGCCCCTGTTCAGCCTACCGTCCTTAAAAGACTGTCCTCCACTAATTCCGAAACCACCCTAGTATCAATCAGGACTCTTAGTTGCAAGCTGCAGGAACCAATGCTGGTTGTAGTAAGAAATTTATTGAAATGGTATTGGACAAAAGCTCGTAGAAATATCAGGACTCATGCAGACCAAGCTGGAAAGCTGGGCTAGACTAAGGATATTTGGAATAAAACCAGTTCAATTCAATTAGTCATGTCCGACTCTTAGCGACCCCATGGACCACAGCACACCAGGCCTCCCCATCCATTCCCAACTTCCAGAGTTTACTCAAACTCATGTCCATTGAGTCCGTGATGCCATCCAACCATCTCATCCTCTGTTGTCCCCTTCTCCTCCCGCCCTCAATCTTTCCCAGCATCAGGATCTTTTCCAGTGAGTCAGTTCTTCATATCAGGTGGCCAAAGTCTTGGAGTTTTAGCTTCGGCATCAGTCCCTCCAATGAACACCCAGGACTGATTTCCTTTAGGATGGACTGGTTGGATCTCCTTGCTGTCCAAGAGACTCTCAAGAGTCTTCTCCAACACCACAGTTCAAAAGCATCCATTCTTTGGTGCTCAGCTTTCTTTACCGGAAGTCCAACCAAAGTCAGCCACAAAGCCAGTTGGCGATGTCACTGCCACTCAGCATGGGGTGCCCCTGCTTGCTCTGCTTCCAGGACTCACCCCATAAACTCCATTTTCCTGCTGCTGCTTCTAGCTGCTAACAAAAGGAACTCACCACCAACCATTTCTTTCCATAGCCAGCTAGCTCCCTCTGCAGAAGCCGGGGCAGCTCTGTGAAACTGGCTTGCCTGGGTCACAGGCCAACATCTAAACTTTAAGGGAGGCAGGCATGGGGGGAGTTGGGGGGACGTGAGGGTTTACTTCCTGCAGCGAGGAGAAAGTTGTGCCT
>SJYW01024217.1:0-11850 GCA_006410735.1 Raphicerus campestris
AACTGATGGGTTATTACAAGATATTGAATATAGCTCCCTATGCTATACTGTAAATCCTTTTTATCTATTTTGTATATAGTAATGTATATCTGTTAAGTCCATACTCCTAGTTTATCCCTAACCCTAATCTATATCTTAGATTCCACATATTAGTAAGATTAAGATTTATTCAGTTTTGCAAACTTATGGTTACCAGAGGGAAAAGGGAGGAGGAGGGATAAATTAGGTGACTGGAATTAACAGATACATGCTACTATATATTAAGTAGATAATCAATAAGGCCCTACTGTATAGCACAGGGAATTCTGTTCAATATTCTGTAATAACCTAAATGGGAAAAGAATTTGAAAAAGAATAGATAGTGGAGAGGGTCGGGGAAGAGAAAGGGAAAGACATTGCTTTTTTTTTTTTTTCCAAGAAGAGGTTCAAATAGTCATCAAGTTCTGAAAAGGGTTCGTGGCCAAGAAATGTTAAGAACCATGGTTCTGAGATAACTTGAAGTAAGGATGGGGGTGAAAAAAACCCACCAGAAACAGAATCTCTGCCTCCTTCATCTTCTGTCTTTCCTTTTTCACTTCCCTCTCCTCTCTTTGAGCCTCCCTGATAGCTCAGCTGGTAACGAATCTGCCTACAATGCAGGAGACCCCAGTTCAATTCCGGGGTCAGAAAGATCCCCTGGAGAAGGGAGAGATTACTGACTGTAGTATCCTTGAGCTTCTCTTGTGGCTCAGCTGATAAAGAATCTGCGTGCAATGTGGGAGACCTGGGTTGGGACGATCCCCTGGAGAAGGGAAAGGCTACCCACTCCAGTATTCTGGCCTAGAGCATTCCATGGACAGCATAGTCCATGGGGTCGCAAAGAGTCAGACATAACTGAGCGACTTTCACTTCACTTCTCTCGTTTCTCTTTCTCTTTTCTTCTCACTTTTTATTCCTCTTTTCCTATCTCCTCCCTGCCTCACTTGCCCTGCCCTCCTCTCTCTGTATCTATTTCTCTCATCAAGAGGATTACATGAGCGAACGTACAACACCTGGCTTCCGACAACGTTCAATCAAATGTGTGCTATGTTTGTTACCATGACTGGAAATTTCCATAAACATGATTGCATTCAACAACCCTGATTTTAACAAGATTCACATGGGCTTTCCTGAGTGCAAGGGTGGAGGAGGGATGTGTTCCCAGCTGGGAGGAGCTGACATGCCCTTGTTCAAATACAGACAGGGAGGTAGAGGGTGCTTGACATCATGTTCAGGATGCCCCAGGGGTCGTCTTCGGTGGTCCCTGGCCCCGTATCCAGGCCTGCCTGGCACTAAACCCTGCCTTCTTAGGCACTGTCCTAGATGGCTTGAGGGGATGTATTTAACTTTGGTTTCTTCCTTATTACAAAAAGTGGATAATCCCTGTGTTTTCTCCTTAATGGGAAGATTTAGGATGGAATGAACAAACATGCTGGGAGAATTCTCTAGAGGTAGAGCCCATGGTGAGGAGTCTGGTCATCTCTGAGCTCACCCTCAGGTATTTCCTTTTCTCTGCCTTGAATGGAAACGTAATGTGCGTGTGTGCGCACGTGTTTGTGTCTGTATGCGGCTGAGTCTGTGTGTGTGTCTCCTCCTGCTGAACCATCTCCCTGTAGTTCTCAGAGGCAGTGGCCCTTTGGAGGCATTAGAGAGATGGTGGAAGAGGGAACGTTCTGTCTCCAAAAAAAGAATTCAAAGCTAATCGCTGTTCTTACCTTTGCAAACACTGCTGTCAGGTTGGAGGATCAGGGGATCAGGGCATGAAGCTGCAGAGACACAGCAGAAGAGGAATTAAGCAAATAAACACACCATTTGAAGATGATGTTGTGCTTCATAGAAACTTCGCTGTTGGGTGGGTTAATTGATCAATATTTGCTGAATTCTTATATCAGATGCCACCCTGAGTCTTCAGAACACATCGTTCTTGCTGCAGAGATAATGGAAAATGATCTTTAGGAAGTCAAGCCTCCGGTCCATGCATGTGGCAATTTATTTCTTTTCTGAAATTATAATGCCTTACTATTTATTGAGCTTTCACTGGGTGCTGGGCACACCGTGTGCATTATTTGATTAAATTCCCATGTTAGGGGTCCATGAGGAAGCTGAGACCCAGAGGAGCTAAGTGACTTACCTGCTGAAACCCAGCCTTTTGTCAGCACTCTGGAATCTCTAATGCGCATGCAGGTCCCCTGAGGGATTTTCAAAATGTAGATTCTGCATCTGTAACTCTATTTTTTGTTTTGTATGTAGTTCATTTTTACACTTTTTTAATAAAAGATTCCATATATAAGCAATATCATATGATATTTGTCTTTGTCTGACTTGTTTCACTTAGTATGAAAATAATTTATGGCTAGCAGGGGGCAAGGGGTGGGGAGGGATAAACAGAAAAATTGGATGGACAGATACACATTACTATATATACAATAGATAGTGATAACGGATAAGCACCTGTTATATAGCACAGGGAACCGTACTCAGTCCTCTATAATGACTGACATGGGAAAATAAAAAAGAGAGGGTATATTTATGTGTAACCGATTCACTTTGCTGTACAGCAGAAACTAACCCAATATTGTAAATCAGTTATACTCCAATAAAAACTTTTTTTGAAAATCAAAGAAATACTGATTAGAATAGTTTTTTAAAAAAGAAATGTAGATTCTGGTTTAGTAGGTCTTAGCAGAGCCCCAGATTCTGCATTTCTAACAAGCTCCCAGGTTAGGCTGATGCAGCTGAAATCTGCAGGTTACCCTTTGAGTAGGAAGGGACTAGGTTCTGCTGCAGTAACATTCTCAAATCCCAGTGGGTTAAAACAACAAAGACTCCTTATTTGCTCATCATGGTTGAGCAGAGGGCTCTGACCCATGTTATCCTCACTTTAAGAACAAGGATCATGGAAGAGCTATCATTTGAAATACTGACACTCACAACAGCAGGAGAAAAAGATCTCTGGGGATGTCTGAAGCCAGTAATTAAATGCTCCAGTGAGGAAGCGATGACTGTCACGTCTCTCCAAAGCTCACTGGCTAGAATTAGTCACATGATCGCATCTGATCACAAGGAGGACAGGGACTGCCTCCCGAATTTGGGGAAGGTGGAGAGATGGAATGTTTGGTAAGAATCCGTAAAATGATCACAACCTGCCTACAAAAGCATCCATCAACTGTTTAACCAGCACTTTTTAAGCAACCAACACGGAATGAGGTACTCTGCTAAGTCACTTCAGTTGTGTCCGACTCTGTGCTACCCCATAGACCGCAGCCCACCAGGCTCCCCGTCCCTGGGATTCTCCAGGCAAGAACACTGGAGTGGGTTGCCATTTCCTTCTCCAATGCATGAAAGGGAAAAGTGAAAGTGCAGTCGCTCAGTCGTGTCCGACTGTCAGCGACCCCATGGACTGCAGCCTTCCAGGCTCCTCCATCCATGGGATTTTCCAGGCAAGAGTACTGGAGTGGGGTGCCATTGCCTTCTCTGATGAGGTACTCTGGGTGATATTTAATAATCCTTCACTCCCTTTCATGTGAACTCAGGTTACTTCAACAATAAATAGGAAAATATATGAATGGCAGTTCATGCACGCATACACACACACAACACATCAAAAGTTTTGAAACTTTAAAATATGCAGTGATTATGAACAAACTTTTGACTTACAAAAAATCTGAATTGCACAAGACTTTCCAAAATTAAGCTATTTCATAAGGAGGGAGTGTCTTTGTGTTACAAATGGAGTTCATTCTGTTTGCAGAGTTTTGCACATTGCTGTTCTTTGCTTATCATTTTGTGCTCACAGTTGTCAGTATACTTGGTTTTACAGACTGCAGCATTTTCTCAGGATATATGTTCTACAAGGTATTTTTAAAATCTCATTTCTAGTAGTTTCTTTTATTTGCTTTATTTTATTTTATTTTTTGGTCCCGCTACCATGCTACATGGTATTCAGGATCTTAGCTCCCCATCCAGGGGTTGAACCTGTGCTCCCTGCATCACAAGCACAGAGTCTTAACCACTGGACCATCAGAGAAACCCCTCTATATTTAACCAATCATTTCTGTTGACTATTTAGTTTGGTTTCAACTTTTTTATTTTTTGCTATTATTTTCAATAGTCCAATGATTAAGCAAATAGTAAATATTTCTGCACATTCATATTTATTTCTTTATAATAGTTTCCTCAAAGTGGAATTATTCAGCCAAAGGACATGAATACTTTTCAGGGTTTTGATGTACAGTGTCAAAATGCTATCATAAAGCCATGCCAATTCAGAATCCCATCAGCTTTATTTGAATGTCCATTTCATCAGACTCTTACAAGAATGGGAAATAGGTTTTAATTATAAATTTGAGAGTAAAATATATTATTGCAATTATAGCTTGCGTTTCTTTGGTAACTAATGTGTGTGAATTTTTTTAATATTCATTAGTGAATTTTTCCTTCTCCATCATTTATTAGTCCATGTACCTGTTCCATTTTATTTTCCTTTTGAGTTTTAGAGCTTTGCATATTCTATGATGACTTTATATAAAAGAGCACTTAACCCTTTGTTTAACATGTATGTAACTAAATTTCTTTCCAACATGTCTCTTGTCTTGTAGTTGTCTTTTAAAAAAAATTATTGTGGGAGATCTGAATTGGTGGGAAACTCATGGGAGCAGTTTGACAAAATGTATCAAAAAAATTGAAAACAACAGTCCTTGACTAAGCAATTCCACTTCTAGGAAATTTTTTTAAGGAAATCCATATGAACACTGAAAAAGTACTTGTAGTGTTCCAAAATGATAGCAAAGAGAGGTCTTTATTTTCTTTAATGAGATTTACCCATTCTTCCTCTATGCTTCTCTTTTGGTAAATATTAAGTCTCAGCTGCTGCACTAAGAAAGACAAAGATGTCATTTTAATATTCTTAGAGGTTTTTTCCTCTACTTAAAAATGGTGTATGGGTAGACAGGTAAATGGGCTTCCCTGAAGGTTTAGCCAGTAAAGAATCCATATGCAGTGCAGGAGACAGGGAGACGCAGGTTCTATCCCTGGCTCAGGAAGACCCTCTGGAGAAGGGAATGGCCATCACTCCAGTATTCTTGCCTGGAGAATTTCATGGACAGAGGAGCCTTGTGGGCTACAGTCCATGGGGTCAGACAGAACTGAGCATGACTGATGTGACTTAGCACACACACATGCAGACAGATAGATAATAGATAGACACAGAATCGACCAGTCTCTTTGACCTATCAGTTCTCCACATCAAATATGCATCAGAATCATACCCAGAGCCTCAGTCACCTACACACATCTGGGCTCCTCTTCCAGAGGGAAAGATTCAGCTGAGTTGAGTGGGGTCCCACAGTGGAGGAAATGGCATGAGGACTGCTCCTGGGAACAGATGTCAAAAATCAGAGAGAATGAACAAGAGGGCAGCTGAGTCCCCACCGAGATGAAGAGCTAGAAAGAAAAGGAGCAAGTTCCTGCCTAACTTAGAGTCTGCACTCCTCAGCCTGGCCCCAGGGCTTCTTCCCCATGCTGCCCCGGATCACGGCTCAGAGAGTTCACCTGGTCCCCGGATGCCCAGCCTCAGTGCCCCAAGCTCTGCTTCTGAAGCCTGACATGCCAAGCCAGTTCCTTCCTTGGGGCCCTTTGTTCTCATTGCTCCATCTGCCAGGACGCTCTTATCTGACACGTGGCTGTCTCTCCCCATTTAATACTCGGTTCAAAAGTCATATCCTCAGAGTCACCTTCCCTGGCTCCTCTATTCCAAAGGGCCACCCTGGTCCCCTATAACCACACGGTCATAACATTGGGCTCTCCCCTCGATCCTTCCCCTGTGACCCAGTCCTCTCCATCTTTTCCCTCACTTTATCAGGGTTCCCCTTCACCTCCTGACTGTTGGCTGTCAGTAATCTGGGTCCTTCTAGTTCATCTTGGCATGGGACCACAGAGATCATGACATCACCTTGCAAGTATCACCTTCTCGTTCCTCTTAACCTCTCTCCTATGTGTCATGATCCTGGAGGTGATGTCCCTTTCTGTCTTGATGTCCCTCTCCAGTGAACACACATGTTCATCAAAAGATATAACATGAACTGTTCACAGCTGTCGTACTTATAAGAGCTCCAAACGGAAAACCACTCAAATGCCATGAACAGTGAAAGTGACAGTCACTCAGTCATGTCCGACTCTGCAATTCCATGGACTGTAGCCCGCCAGGCTCCTCTGTCCATGGGATTCTCAAGGCAAGAATACTGGAGTGGGTAGCCCTTCCCTTCTCCAGGGGATCTTCCAGACCCAGGGGTTGAACCTGTGTCTCCTTCATTGCAGGCAGATTGTTTTCTGTCTGAGCCACCAGGAAGCCCTACCCAAATGCCACAAACAGTAGAAGAGGGAAATAATTGTGGCATATTCACACAGTGAATCCCATGCAGCATTTATAAAGAATGATCTAGGGACTTCCTTGGAGGTCCAATGGTTAAGAATCCACCTTGCAAAGCAGGAGACATGGGTTCGATCCCTGGTCCAGGAACTAAGATCCCATAAGATGCAGAGTAACTAAGCCTCAATGCCACAACTATTGAAGCTCACGCACTCTGGAGCCAGCAGACCCCAACTACTGAGCCCGAATACCACAAATAGAGATTCTGTGCACCGGAAGGAAAGGTCCCACGTGATGCAATGCAGATCCAGCGTACTGCAACGAAGGGCCAATACAACCAAAGTAAATAAACAGACATTTAAAAAATTAAAACGAATGATCTACTGATGTACAGCTGCCCATAATAACATGAAGATGCTCATAAAAATAATATTAAGTGCAAGAAGCAGGCACAGAAGCATGCCTACCTTAAAATTCCTTTCAGATAAAGAATATAAATAGCCAAAATGAATTTATGGTCTTAGAAATCCAGATACCAGTTGCCCTGGACAAGAGCAGGGTGCAAAGGATTGTTATTTCTCATCGGCACTGGTTTCATGATGTGTCCAGTTGTGACAATTCATCAAGCTGAACATTTAGAACCTGTGCACTATTTGTTTATTTTTGCTTTATTCCCAATATTCTGTATGTGAGACAGAAAAACAGACACAGATGTATAGAACAGTCTTTTGGACTCTGTGGGAGAGGGAGAGGCTGGGATGATTTGGGAGAATGGCATTGAAACATGTATAATATCATATAAGTGACGAATCTCAAGTCTAGGTTCAATGCAGGATACAGGATGCTTGGGGCTAGTGCACCGCGATGACCCAGAGGAATGGCATGGGGAGGGAGGTGGGCGGGGGGTTCAGGATTGGGAACACGTGTACACCCGTGATGGATTCATGTTGATGTATGGCAAAAACAAATACAATATTGTAAAGTAAAAAATAAAAATAATAATAATTTAAAAAAGAACCTGTGCACTATTCTTATATGTGTGTGCTAGTCACTCAGTGTGTCCAACTCTTTGCAACCCCTTTGACTGTAGCCTCCCAGGCTCCTCTGTCCATGGGTTTCTCCAGGCAAGAATACTGGGGTGGTTTGCCATTCCCTTCTCCAGGGGGTCTTCCCAACCCAGGGACTGAACCCAGGTCTCCTACACTGTAGGCAGATCCTGTACCGTCTGAGTTACCAGGGAAGCATATTCTGCTTGTAAATTATATTTTTAAAAAATCTTATAGGACTTCCCTGGTGGTGAAGTGGTTAAGAATCTGTCATGTAGGGAACATGGGTTCAATCCCTAGTCAGGGAACTAAGATCCCACAGGCCGAGGTGCAACTAAGACTGTGAGACACAACTAACTGAGCCCACACGGCTCAACTAGAGAGAAGCTTGAAGGCCACAACGAAGATACCTCATGCTGCAACTAAGACCCGACACAGCTATAATTTAAAATTTTAAAAATAAATAAAATAGTAAATGTTATTTTATTATATTTATATAATAAATATATTTTTATTTTAAAATCCTCCATGTTCAGAACCATATTGAAGATAGCAGTGCCTGGCCCTGGACAATCCTTAGCAATCTTTAAGAGTGGCCTTCAGAGATGCTGCTGCTGCTGCTGCTGCTAAGTCACTTCAGTCGTGTCCGACTCTGTGCGACCCCGTAGACGGCAGCCCACCAGGCTCCCCCGTCCCTGGGATTCTCCAGGCAAGAACACTGGAGTGGGTTGCCATTTCCTTCTCCAATGCATGAAAGTGAAAAGTGAAAGTGAAGTCGCTCAGTCGTGTCCAACCCTCAGGGACTCCATGGACCACAGCCTTCCAGGCTCCTCTGTCCATGGGATTTTCCAGGCAAGAGTACTGGAGTGGGGTGCCACTGCCTTCTCCTCAGAGATGCTGAGTAAGAAGTAAAACCTCTAAGACTTGGATCTGCAGAGGCAAAAATGGGGAGAACTTTGAGGGCAGGAGAAACACCAGGAGAACAAACGCAAGAGCAGATGGGTTCCAGGCACCTTCCGAGGGGAAGAAGGAGAATCTTTCATTTCAACCCTGTGGGAACGGAGTGGAAATGTCAGCGAACCCCGCATAGAATCAAGATTTCAAAGGAGCCCAAAGAACAACAACAAAAAAAGGTGAATCTGCTGATGAAACATTTATTCACCTTGAAAAAACACCCCCTAATTAAAAGACACGTGTAATTGGAACGGATGTGCTCCAGGGAAAGCTGTCCCCCATAAATTGCCTTAAGAGGGTTCCGCTGCATCCCTTCCCTCCTCTGGGTACCATCTGCTTTGAAATGCGCCCTGCTTCCTCCGTTCCCTTCCAAACCCCACCAATATCTTTATCAAATTCTTGTTGAAACCTGGAAAGGGGAAAAGATTTCCAGCAGTGAAAGCTTTAACTTGTCGCCTCGTGTTCTTCTCGGATTTCTAAAGCGCAGAGGCCCCGGAGAGTATGTTTTCAATATCCTCCGCTCTCTCTCTGCGTGCCTCCTGCCAGCCCTCCTACACCAAGGAGGCTCTGACCCCGGCGTCTCTAGGGGGAGAGGGGTTCGGAGCTGGGGTCAGGCTTGTCAGAAAGGAAGAGGCCATCCCGCCTGGAGCAGCCCACGCCGCCCCCCACCCCCCTTCTTTAATACATTTAACCTGGAAGAGGCACTGCTCGGGCCGAGATTAGATTACGGGGTTGGTGGAGGTGGCCTAATAAATGGCAAATGGCGGCCTGTGGGGCTGAGCTAATCTCTGTTGACACGCATCTAATGCGAGGCCCGTGTAGAAGGCAGCAGGTCCCGTCTGCAGCCCGAGTTTGCCTTGATGACCGAAGGGGGAGGTGAGGCCCAGGGAGAGCCACTGGGCTGCCTGTCTCTTTCAATCTTCCAGTGCCTCGAGTGTGCACGTCATTATTTAAAGGTCTCCTGGTACCCGCTAAATGTCCCGGCTCCCTGTGGGCGACGGGGTCGATTTCAGCTTCTCGGAGTGAGCTTTACAGGACCGCATTTCCCTCGGATGTTCTCGTGTTCACCTCCCTGGAAGTGTTAGGATGCTATCATGCATTCAGTCAACAAACCTGGGTGGATTCTATCTGTGTATAGCATCCTTGCATGGATAAGTGCATGCATGCTAAGTCGCTTCAGTCATGTCCCACTCTTTGGGACCCCTTGGACTGTCGCCCACCAGGATCCTCTGTCCTTGGGACTCTCCACTCGAGAATACTGGAGTGGGTTGCCATGCCCTCCACCAGGGGATCTTCCCAACCCAGGGATGGAACCTGCATCTCCTGCAATTCCTGCACTGCAGGCAGATTCTTTACTGCTGGGCCATGGGGAAGCCCTTGCGTGGATACACCAGAAGCCAATTTTTAATTCTCGGTGGAAATCCCATAGATGGTGGTGCACACACAGTTTTACCACCTTCTCACTAGGGGACACTAGACTGACTGAAAGTCTCAAGCCTCAGTTCCCTTATCTGGTGTTGTTTGGCCCCTTATTTCAGCACCCAGCAAGTTAACAGTTACTTAACAAACATTTCTAGAATGAGAGCACCTATAGAATAAAGGTTGCTAACGAGACATATGCTGGTGCTGGTGGTTTAGTCGCTAAGTCGTCTCCAACTCTTGCAACCGCACGACTGTGGCCCTGCAGGCTCCTCTGTCCATGGGATTCTTCAGGCAAGAATACTGGAGTGGGTAGCCATTTCCTTCTCTAGGGGATCTTCCCCATCCAGGGATCAAACCCACGTCTCTTGTATTTTGGGCAGATTCTCTACTGTTGAGTCACCCAGGAAGCCCAACTAGACATGTATACATTATAATTGAATAAAACCAGTGAACCATTTATCCAAATGCCAGCTGTACTCTACATTTTGGCAAGAAGTTTTATAATCCCCACTCTCCCCCTACTCTTATCCCACTAGCTTAAATGTCAGATTCACAAGGGTAGGAACTCTTGCCTTTGTTCAAACACCTGGATTAGTGCCTGGGTCGAGGTTAGAAGCATAATAAAGATCTGATACATTTTTTAAATCAAATGGTGAATTGAATGAATGAGTGAATTAATAAGCATGAATGTCATGTGGATCAACCTTCCTGAAGTATGTCTTAATAGAAGGCAGACCATCAAACTATTTAATAGTTCTGCTTATCATTTTATTTCCCCTTCCCTTTTCAATAAGCTCAAATTCTTCTACTTTTAAAATAGTCACTGATTCATTGCACGGCAAGTACCCTGGACTCAGGCTCTGTAAACAGGGACTCTGAGCTGGGATCTCAGCTCCATCACTTGCTAGTTCAGTCACCTTGAGCAGGTCATTTAATTTCTCATGGTCTCCATTTGTGAATTTGTAAAATGGAGAAAATAACAGCACCTGACAAATAAGGTAATTGTGAGGTTCAGATGAGTTCATATACAGCAAGAGCAACGGTAGCTCATTACTTATAAGCAACATATTTAAAATATATTGATATTTTAAAAATAAAGCTAGCTGAGAGAATAGAGATAATATAAATAGTATTAGAAAAAAAGAAAGGGAGAGATAGAGAAATAGGGACTTTCAAAATTCACTTTCTTTTTTATTTTTATTTATTTATTTTTTGGCCACACTGGATATCTTGGGGGATCTTAATTCCCCGAATGGAGATCGAACTCATTAGAAGGCAGAGTCCAAAAAAGCACTTTATTGATGGGACTTCCCTGGTGGTCCAGTGGTTAGGACTCTGTGCGCCCACTGCAGGGGGCACAGGTTGGATCCCTGGTTGGGGAACTAGGATCCCACATGCCACCTGGCACAGCCAAAAAATTTTTTTAGCAAAACAAAATTTTTAAAGATCATTCTATTAAGGTATGATTGATATTTAAAAAGTTGTATATATGTAATTTATATAACTTAATGACTATGGAGATAAGTATATACCCAGGAAACCATCACAGCAGTCTATACCATGAACTTATCCATCGTCTCCAAAATGTTCCTGCCTCTCTGTTTGTAATTATCATGTGTATGTGATAAGAACACAACATAAGATCTACATCTCAGCAAATTTGTAACTATACAATACAGGGTTTTTAACTATAGGCACCATGGTGTATAGAGAAGTCTAAAATTATTCAACTTGCAGAATGGAATATTTGTATCCTTTGACCAACATCTCCCCATCGTCCCCTACCCCCAGTCCCTGCTGCTGCTGCTGCTAAGTCGCTTCAGTCATGTCCAACTCTGTGTGACCCTGGAGACGGCAGTCCACCAGGCTCTCCTGTCCCTGGGATTCTCCAGGCAAGAATACTGGAGTGGATTGCCATTTCCTCCTCCAAAGCATGAAAGTGAAAAGTGAAAGTGAAGTCACTCAGTCGTGTCCACTCCTCACGACCCCATGGACAGCAGCCCACCAGGCTCCTCCGTCCATGGGATTCCCCAGGCAAGAGTA
>SJYW01024218.1:0-12586 GCA_006410735.1 Raphicerus campestris
TGGCTCCTGATTTAGGCACAAAATCTATATTATCATGTGTGAGAAATGGCATGACACAAGCTTATCAGTCCTCATCATGGATTCTCTTCGACACAACTTAACTTGAAGTTCATATATATATGTGTATGTGTGTGTGTATATATATATATCCCCCCCCCCCCATATCTGACTCATACCCTTGGGGTCCTCATAGGACCACGTCATTCAGTGACTTCTGAACTTCTGCCTCCAGTCCTGCCCTCTCTCTGCAAGTGCAACTGCCTGCTAGATGTATCCATCTGAGTCATCCTTAAGCTCATCATATACAAAATGGAGCTAGCTACCTTCCCTTGTGGCTCAGCTGGTAAACAATCCACCTGCAATACTGGAGACCTGGGTTGGATCTTGGATCCTCGGGTTGGGAAGATTCCCTGGAGAAGGGAAAGGCTACCCACTCCAGTATTCTGGCCTGGAGAATTCCATGGGAACTGTGTAGTCCATGGGGTCTCAAAGAGTCGGACACGACTGAGCGACTTTCACTTTCACCTTCCTCTGAAAATGTATTTTATGCTACCATTCCTTAGTAGGATAGAGCAAAAATATGTCTTTACTTTCCTCCCCTTTCTGAAAGAGTTTCAAAAACTCTTGGAATTTCCCCAATGATGGGAGCCTCTTTTGTTATTCCTGATGGGGCCCTTTCAACCACATCTGAGTTTATGCTGACAAGGTGAGCCCTGGTGGGCCCCGGGGAATTTCAGAAGAATGGGCTGGCCACACAAGAAAGACCAAGCAAGTGACGAAAGGGCTGGAACTCTCATTGGGTGACTCTCCTCCCACCTCCATGGAAATAAAAGGCACTGGGCATTGAGTGGTTGATTACCAATCATGTCTCCTAGTGAAACCCCAGAAACTCAGAAAAACTCTGGAATAAGGAGGTTAGGAGGAGCTTCCTGGCTGGTGAACATATCGGTGTACCAGGAGGATGGTGCACCCCAGCTCCACAGAGGGCCGGGGCTCCTATGCTCAGGACCCTTTCACATATATTCAATGGGCCACTTCATCTGGTTATTTATAGCCCGTAAAACAGCCAATATTAAGCATTGCGCTTTCAGTGGCTTCTGTGAGCTGTTTTAGCAGATTGTTGAACATGAGCGGGGCATTTGGGGAACACTCACATTTGTAGCCAAGATAGAAGTGTGGGTCACCTGGGGACTCCACCGGTGGCTGGTGTCCAAGCAAAGCAGTCTTTTGAGACTGAGCCTTTAATTTGCCGAATCTGCTCTCAATTCTCTGGTGTCAGAACCGGATTGAATTGTAGAGTCTTCAGTTGGTGTTGGAGAACTGGTGTTAGAACCTGCTGAGTCATGGGCTTCACTATCCAAGCAGCCACCCAAGGTAGAAGCTGACAGTTATTTTAGACTTGTTTTTTACTGCATAATCCATACTCCACATTCAATCTCTGAGCAATGCTCACTCTGCACTGACTCTACCTCCCTACCCCCGAGCCTGTTTCCCTCTCCCACTTCCACTGCCCTGGCTTAGACACTCAGCAACACTCACNCTCAGCCTTCTTCACAGTCCAACTCTCACATCCACACATGACCACTGGAAAAACCATAGCCTTGACTAGACGGATCTTAGTCGGCAAAGTAACGTTTCTGCTTTTGAATATGCTATCTAGGTTGGTCATAACTTTTCTTCCAAGGAGTAAGCGTCTTTTAATTTCATGGCTGCAGTCACCATCTGCAGTGATTTTGGAGCCCCCCAAAATAAACTCTGACACTGTTTCCACTGTTTCCCCATCTATTTCCCATGAAGTGATGCCATGATCTTTGTTTTCTGAATGTTGAGCTTTAAGCCAACTTTTTCACTCTCCTCTTTCACCTTCATCAGGAGGCCCTAACCGTGGACGGCTGTGAGAGCCGGGCCGGCGCACTAAGCGCAGCCGAGAGGAGCTACCCCACGTCCGAAGCCAAGTCTTAAAACCATTTAGACTGATGCTTTGTACAGCAACAATTCTTAAGCCTGATGGACATCACGATCACCTGCAAAGCCTTTGAAGCATCCAGATGTCTGCACTACCCCCTCATTGATTCTGAGGTCTAGCTAGGTCCTACCCGAAGAGCAACAGGATAGCTTTTTCCTGGAGTTTCTGGATTAGACATGAAGTATTTGGAATTCATGCTGATGAAAGATTAAATCATGAAATCTTTGAGTTATTTTGGATCAGACAAAGAGGAAAATCTTTCATCACACCATTTAGCATTTTATGGCATTTCATCATTCAGGAGAGTTCAAAGTGCAGATATTTTGCAAATCCTTTACATCCAGTCTTTGAGTTTTTTTGGATTCAGGCTGCAATCTGGCGACTGATCAAAGCTTGCAAAACTTGATTTCGAGATTCCAAATCTGACAGCATCTTACCTGGGGTAAATCGTATTACAAAGCAATTTTAAACTGCCAGAAGAGTGTATGTCTTCAGTAGAGGGAAACGTTGCCTTCAACCACAGAGATCTCTCTTTGGGAACTCCAGGGTTCAGTGTTAGAAGAGTGCAGATGTAGGATTCCAGCCATTCTTTCTCTGGGTTGTTGCTCTATAGGCAGGGATAATTCTGTAATATCTCACCCACATGGATTAGCCATTCCTATTATATCTGAGGTAATATAAGCACTACTTCTACTATTTTAAAAGAAATCATTCATTTTATCAGCAATACACAGGTGATTTGACCTTAAACTTAGATAATTATAATAATGAAAGAGCTAATGCCACATTCGCAAGCCTGTGCAGACCCTCTTCTCATTGCCTATTGTCTAGAAACCATTTTGCAGCGTGTAGCTCTCTTTCTGTTCCCTGTTTCTTTGGCGCGCTTCCAAGATCCAGTCTGTTATTATTTAAACTCTCTCTGAATGTTGGTATGTTGGTATTTTTGTGTTCTGCCTCGTATGACTTATGGATTTTTGTTTCCTTCGCTGTGAGATATTTTCCATAGCCATTCAAAACCATTATTCATTCCACATGCTTCAAATATAATGCCCACCTAATCAATCACCACTTCTGCATTTGAAAATAAAACCATCCTTTCTTTATTATATTAGGCAAATTAGTCAAATGAGTGTTTTCTAAAACTTGCTGCCTTTTTAGGGCCCTTGGCGCTCAGCCTGCCTTTCTCCACTGCCGCCTCCTCCCTTTCTCCTCCTCCTGTTTGCAAACAGTATCCATTTCCTTTTGTGGTGTTCCGAGTGGATTCTGATCCTCCCCGACTGTGTCGTCTGCTTCCACGATCAAGCCTCCTTCCTTGGGAGCACTCCCTTCCAGATGGCGGGGTAGAAGCCTTCATCTCTTTCTGCCCTGTGACTGAGCAGCAAAGCCCCTCGGAATGAAGCAGACGTTCCTCTCCTCTCGGGCAGGTTTTATTTTTAAAAAGCACAGCGACCATGCAGTCAATATGAATCACCAAAATTTACAAAATGCCTTTGTTGATGTTTTGCTGAGATGGGGTAGTAAAAGAAAAAAAAAAGAACGGAGCAGCTTACATCCTCAATTCTTCCTTTCTCCATTCTCCCCCAGTTACGTGTTTCCCTTAATTTCTCTGTTTTCATTTAATTTTAAGAAGGATTTCTTTGTTTTAAGAAACCAGGGGTCTTTTGTGCCAATCCCAACATTCTTATCAGTTAAGCCTCTTGAAGAGACAGACAGAACATAGCGCCTGCTGCCACAAGAAGTCAAGCAGCCAAAGCCTGTTAGAGAGAACTCTGTCTAACTATTGTCCTGGCAGAGCAAATGGCCCTTCGAATCATGATTCTTTCTAAAGTATGTGTTTATAAGCAATTAAACTCCAGTTTTAGGGAAGACTCACTAACAGCATACATTATTTTAATAGACATACAGTTCTACTTTAAACCGTCTTCGCCATCTGCTCATCGTGATTATAAATGCAAAAAGAACATATTTTACATTAGCATCAGAAACTAGTGTGATATTAGGGATGGAAATGCCCATATATGCTCTTTGTACAATACCGAATGCATCTGTGCTATTTTCCTTTTCTTTCCACAGTACAAATCAGAGGAAGAAGATGCCTGTTCCTTGTGGTCTCTTTCCTGACATGGAAGATAATTTTCAGGATGGAAATTCATTAGGAGGGGATTTTGACTTAGTATTCAGACAAATATTCTTTGAAAGCTATATGAGCTGATATGTCTGGCTCTGGTTGGCTCTATAGAGTTATCTTATCTCTCAGCCAATAAAGGGGAAAAAAACACAATATACCAGGGCAGTAAATCTACTGTAATCTTCTTTAATGTCCATTAGCGATACAATGCATAATGTATAATGGGGAAAGTGTTTTTTCTTCCTATAAATAAAATTTAGAAGAATCATGGGATGCATGTGCCTTGGTGGAACACTTAATATAGAATTGAAAAAGCATCTGGGTAGGCATATGCTGTAGTTTTCATCTGCATCTTTATGAGTGGGTGATCTTTCTAGATGGAGAATAATGCCATCATAATGTTAGAGGAAGGAGGAATGAAACACTCAGTTCCATTTTCTTAGTGGGGTTGGTCAAAGCCACCGTATAAACATGTTCTTTTCATAAGAAATGGTAGAGATGAGTCTATTAGACTCTCCACTAACAAGGATTTTCAGCCAGAGTTTAGATAGGTAGGCCAAAAGAAAGGATACTCAAGATGAGTGAAGAGAAGTTCAACAGTAGATTCTACTTAAAAGAATTTGTCCCTGCTCTGCAGCAAAGTGGATTCATCATTTACTAAAAGAACTCAGTTTATACTTCATTTTCAGGTCAACTAGTTAAAGAACAAAGGGCAATATACCATTTCCCCTGAGGTTGTTGGTGCGTTTCTGTCTCTTGTTTTGCATCCTGGCCATATTGGACTTGGAAAAGGCGATGGCACCCCACTCCAGTACTCTTGCCTGGAAAATCCCATGGACCAAGGGGCTTGGTAGGCTGCAGTCCATGGGGTCACTAAGACACGACTGAGCGACTTCACTTTCATGCATTGGAGAAGGAAATGGCAACCCACTCCAGTGTTCTTGCCTGGAGAATCCCAGGGACGGGGGAGCCTGGTGGGCTGCCGTCTATGGGGTCGCACAGAGTCAGACACGACTGAAGCAGCTTAGCAGCAGCAGCAGCATATTGAACAATGCAGAATGATAAAGGCTTGTATTTAGGATGGGAAATGTTTCATGCAGGTGAAGATGAAGGTGTATGCGCTCATTAGTAATGAGTGACTCTAGGCTCTGATCAACTGTATGGAATCAGGTAAATATCACCAGAGGTGACTGCTCCTATTTGGGCAGGACCAAGGCCTGCAGTGGTCACAGAACAGCTGCTGGAGGGAGAAAGCCATTACTCTTCTCTTTTCTCAGCTCTGGGTTAAAAGACAAACACTACTTGAAATACAGGACGCTACAAGAAAATATCTGACTTCTGTGAAATAGCCCAACCTTATAATTCCGTGAAAAGCTGCCTCCTCGTGTGGCTTCTGTTATTTTGGGTATGGGCTGAACTTTCTGAGTCCCTGTCTCATAAGCGTGTACAATGAGCCAACCCAACTACAAGACCAACATCCCTAAAGTACCACATTCACCATGTTCCTCCCTGCTCAGAAATTTTCAGTGGCATCCACAGCTGACATTTGAAGTTGCTGCTGAACCCTCTGAGGACATGATTTGCTGGCTTTTCATTCTAACTTCTGGAATTCTCTGGTCACTGCCTCAAGTCTCCCTTGCCCCTCATGGGATCATGAGGGGACGTTTGCATCTCCCCAGGCAGCCTATGAGGATCTGGGGAACTCCATCTGGGATCCTCTCTGGCTAAACACACGGTGCTGCCGTATTCTCCTGCAGCAATGCTTGTTGGTTTAGGGAACTGCGTGATGGTCTCTTCCCTGAAGGTCAACAGAAAGCCACACCCCATGCCCCCTGTGGTGGATCTTGGGTTTCTGTCACTTGATCTCTCAAGCTGAAGGCCAAGACTGAGAACCTCTGGATTCTTCCTCTTGAGTCTGATTAGGGCTTTATCCCAAAGCTTGTCTCCTCCAAATGTCTCTCACCTCTCTACAGCTCCCCCCAGCCTTCTCCTTCTTGATATGTCTTTTCCCCTAGGGTTTTAGGCACTTACTCCTCCCTTGTGGGTTATTATAAAAACGCTGGTTCTCTAATGTTGGGTCCTTGAGAGCCACCAGTTCTTTCGTCCTTCAACAAAGGTTAGCTTTCACAAGTAAAAGCCTGGGCTTTCACAACTTTTGTATCTGAAACAAGGAAGAAATATTGTTCTTCCTACAAAGCTGGGCTCTGCCTTTCTCTGAAAGATTACTTCAGTTCCAATGGATGGAGGGTCAAAAAGCTTCAAGAATTGGGGGCAATAAAGATTATGTGGGGTTACACTTTAAAATAATGTTTTACTTCATATGCATTAATCCAGTTCAAATTCCATCTTCACTAATTACACATTTTAAAAGTGGTTTCTACCACCTCTAAACTCCTGATGTGTGCAGCCCTCATACAGGCCTTTAGAGCCTTGCCTGCAGCCATTTCTCTCTTATCTCTCCACAGAAGACTGTAATCTTATTATTCTCCATCCTGCCCAAGCTTAATTAAGAGTTACAGAGCAGTAAGCATTGTCTCCTTTCTGATAGACAGCCTTCTGGAGTCTCCCTGGGGGTAATCCTGCATCTCACCTGGTGGTAAATACCCAAGTTATGGTGGTAAAGCCACCTGGAAACCTTAGAGGTGAGTTTGTAGCTGGTTCAAGTCTTACCTTTCACACTTGCCCTGCTTTTTAAACTTCAGATATTTTAAAGTTGAGAGCCACAGCAGTGCCTCAGTGTCAGCCTTACGAACTTGATTTCTGCACACTGAGTAGAATTATTAGAAGGAGGAGATTTAATATTGAGAAAAGTGGACTCCTAAAAATGGTCTTATAAGGTCCCCATATTGGTAATTTGGAAAGAATGCATCACACTGGTCACAAAAGTATATGGTCCTGTTTCCACAAGATTTGATAGTGTTTAATACATACAAGACAAGTAAAATAGGCTTCCCTGGTAGCTCAGCTGGTGAAGAATCCACCTGTGATGTGGGAGACCCAGGTTTGATTCCTGGGTCAGGAAGATCCTCTGGAGAAGGGATAGGCTACCCACTCTAGTATTCATGGGCTTCCCTGGTGACTCAGATGGTAAAGAATCTGCCTGCAATGTGGGAGACCTGGGTTCAGTCCCTGGGTTGGGAAGATTCCCTGGAGGAGGACTTGGCAACCCACTCCAGTGTTCTCGTATGGAGAATCCCCATGGATGGAGAAGCCTGGTGGGCTACAGTCCACGGGGTCTCAAAGAGTTGGGCACAACTGACTAAGCACAGCACAGCACAAGTAAAATATTGGTTAAAATACTTTAAACTGTTTTTTTAAGTAAAAAATAATAACTCTGGTACTAAGTCAGAAGAAATCAAGTAACACTAAAAATTCCACACAAAATGCAAATGTCTACCTCATCCTAAATTCCTTTCTTGCTCCTCCTCCAGAGGCAACTACTATTAACAGCTTCTTTTTAAATCCTTCCTGAAAATTCTTGTGCATATACAAAGTATATTTATGGGGGTACATAATATGCATATGTATATGACTCCTTCCGCCCCCAGTAAAAGTAGGCATACTTTATATATGTTGTGAACCTTGCTTTATCCACTTAAAAGTGACTCATTCATATATTTCTATGTCAGTATTTATAGCTTTCATTCTTTTTAACAGGAGCTTTGTTCTTGTTGTTCAATCACTCAGTCGTGTCCGACTCTTTGAGACCCCATGGACTGTAGCACACCAGGCTTCCCTTCCTTCACGATCTCCCAGAGTTTACTCAAATTCATGCCCAAGATCATAAGGCAGGTGCTTATGACTGCCTTATCTGAATCTTTCATACTTTGTTTGACCAATTGACCCAATTTTTAGGTCAATTATACAATATTAACAAGAATTTCTATCATTAGATTTCCTAAGCCAGGCTGCTGCTGAGAAATCAAGGTCTCAGCAGAAATCAAGGTTATATTAAATTTCATTTGGCTTTATCCTCCGTGCACTTCAACTCTGCACAGCGTGGTGGCCCGGGGTGTCTCTGGTCTTTCTATGTGCAGACAGAAAATACAGTGGAGGGGTAGCTTTTGCCAGGCTAATGAAAGACGTAGAGTCTCTCGAGGCCAGTATGGAGCCTTGCTCTGTCTGTGCTTTGGTGCTGGCTTCATCGGGTTGTAACACCAGGCCTCCTCTGGTCCAGCCCTTGCACTTGTCCAGGCCAGTTGGTTCGGTGTGATCTGCCACCTGTCCTCAGATGACCCCAATTCTGTTCTGTTCACTGTCCAAGCCTATCTTCTCGATCATTTTGTGTATTTCACATTTTTTCACCCACAAGGCTTACTTGACCTCTAAGAGCTGACCACTCCTGTCTACTCTAGGCTCTGGGACCCCTCCATCACTTCCCCTTTTGGTTGGTCTCTGACTCTCAGGCAGCTCCTTCCTCTCAGCCCCTCTTGTTGGTTCCCCTTGCTCTTCCAGCCTCATGTTAGAATGCCTCTAGGGTCTATTGAACAGGCTCCACTGAACAAGGAAAACACCTAGGAATCATTCTCGATGCCTGTTTTTCTCTCATCTGGTTCACTAAGTCCCATCAACTTCACTGCTACTATTCTAGCCGAAACCACTTGTCTCCACAAGTTGGGTTGGGGTGAAAATAAGAGCAAGAGAACAACTAGCCCAAGGGATAAAAATGTTATTAGCACGGATAACATGGAAGTTGATGTATTTCATGAGCTTTTGAGCTTCTAATTTGAGCTAAATCTCATTGCTAGCCCTTGTTTCAACTGGGAAGAAAAGGCCAAGTATTGATTTGAGCATGCAGAGTACATCCAGTCATTGCCTACTGCTGCCCGCTTCCCAGGAAGGTGCAGGTTGAGGCTAGTCTAGGACTATACTATCCAATATAGTAGCTACTACCACCTGTGGGTTCAGAGCATTTGCAGTGTGGTCAGTGCCAATGGAGATGTTCTGTAAGTGTAAAAATACAACCACATTTGAAAGACTTAGGACAATAAGAAAAAAATAATGTGAAATATCTTATTGATCATTTTTAGTTGATTATGTGAAGTGAAAGTTGTTTAGTCGTGTCCGACTCTTTGTGACCCCATGGACTATATATAGACCATGGAATTCTCCAGGCCAGAATACTGGAGTGGGTAGCCTTTCCCTTCTCCAGGGGATCTTCCCAACCCAGGGATTGAACTCAGAGTCTCCTGCATTTCAGGCAGATTCTTTACCAGCTGAGCCACAAGGGAAGCCCAAGAATACTGGAGTGGGTAGCCTATCCCTTTTCCTGTGGATCTCCTCAATCCAGGAATTGAACTGGGGTCTCCTGCATTGCAGGCAGATTCTTTACCAGCTGAGCTATGAGGGAAGCCCTCTTAGCTGATTATATTTTGAAGCAAAAACTTGNTGTTTCATGCAGGTGAAGATGAAGGTGTATGCGCTCATTAGTAATGAGTGACTCTAGGCTCTGATCAACTGTATGGAATCAGGTAAATATCACCAGAGGTGACTGCTCCTATTTGGGCAGGACCAAGGCCTGCAGTGGTCACAGAACAGCTGCTGGAGGGAGAAAGCCATTACTCTTCTCTTTTCTCAGCTCTGGGTTAAAAGACAAACACTACTTGAAATACAGGACGCTACAAGAAAATATCTGACTTCTGTGAAATAGCCCAACCTTATAATTCCGTGAAAAGCTGCCTCCTCGTGTGGCTTCTGTTATTTTGGGTATGGGCTGAACTTTCTGAGTCCCTGTCTCATAAGCGTGTACAATGAGCCAACTCAACTACAAGACCAACATCCCTAAAGTACCACATTCACCATGTTCCTCCCTGCTCAGAAATTTTCAGTGGCATCCACAGCTGACATTTGAAGTTGCTGCTGAACCCTCTGAGGACATGATTTGCTGGCTTTTCATTCTAACTTCTGGAATTCTCTGGTCACTGCCTCAAGTCTCCCTTGCCCCTCATGGGATCATGAGGGGACGTTTGCATCTCCCCAGGCAGCCTATGAGGATCTGGGGAACTCCATCTGGGATCCTCTCTGGCTAAACACACGGTGCTGCCGTATTCTCCTGCAGCAATGCTTGTTGGTTTAGGGAACTGCGTGATGGTCTCTTCCCTGAAGGTCAACAGAAAGCCACACCCCATGCCCCCTGTGGTGGATCTTGGGTTTCTGTCACTTGATCTCTCAAGCTGAGGGCCAAGACTGAGAACCTCTGGATTCTTCCTCTTGAGTCTGATTAGGGCTTTATCCCAAAGCTTGTCTCCTCCAAATGTCTCTCACCTCTCTACAGCTCCCCTCAGCCTTCTCCTTCTTGATATGTCTTTTCTCCTAGGGTTTTAGGCACTTACTCCTCCCTTGTGGGTTATTATAAAAACGCTGGTTCTCTAATGTTGGGTCCTTGAGAGCCACCAGTTCTTTCGTCCTTCAACAAAGGTTAGCTTTCACAAGTAAAAGCCTGGGCTTTCACAACTTTTGTATCTGAAACAAGGAAGAAATATTGTTCTTCCTACAAAGCTGGGCTCTGCCTTTCTCTGAAAGATTACTTCAGTTCCAATGGATGGAGGGTCAAAAAGCTTCAAGAATTGGGGGCAATAAAGATTATGTGGGGTTACACTTTAAAATAATGTTTTACTTCATATGCATTAATCCAGTTCAAATTCCATCTTCACTAATTACACATTTTAAAAGTGGTTTCTACCACCTCTAAACTCCTGATGTGTGCAGCCCTCATACAGGCCTTTAGAGCCTTGCCTGCAGCCATTTCTCTCTTATCTCTCCACAGAAGACTGTAATCTTATTATTCTCCATCCTGCCCAAGCTTAATTAAGAGTTACAGAGCAGTAAGCATTGTCTCCTTTCTGATAGACAGCCTTCTGGAGTCTCCCTGGGGGTAATCCTGCATCTCACCTGGTGGTAAATACCCAAGTTATGGTGGTAAAGCCACCTGGAAACCTTAGAGGTGAGTTTGTAGCTGGTTCAAGTCTTACCTTTCACACTTGCCCTGCTTTTTAAACTTCAGATATTTTAAAGTTGAGAGCCACAGCAGTGCCTCAGTGTCAGCCTTACGAACTTGATTTCTGCACACTGAGTAGAATTATTAGAAGGAGGAGATTTAATATTGAGAAAAGTGGACTCCTAAAAATGGTTTTATAAGGTCCCCATATTGGTAATTTGGAAAGAATGCATCACACTGGTCACAAAGGTATATGGTCCTGTTTCCACAAGATTTGATAGTGTTTAATACATACAAGACAAGTAAAATAGGCTTCCCTGGTAGCTCAGCTGGTGAAGAATCCACCTGTGATGTGGGAGACCCAGGTTTGATTCCTGGGTCAGGAAGATCCTCTGGAGAAGGGATAGGCTACCCACTCTAGTATTCATGGGCTTCCCTGGTGACTCAGATGGTAAAGAATCTGCCTGCAATGTGGGAGACCTGGGTTCAGTCCCTGGGTTGGGAAGATTCCCTGGAGGAGGACTTGGCAACCCACTCCAGTGTTCTCGTATGGAGAATCCCCATGGACGGAGAAGCCTGGTGGGCTACAGTCCACGGGGTCTCAAAGAGTTGGGCACAACTGACTAAGCACAGCACAGCACAAGTAAAATATTGGTTAAAATACTTTAAACTGTTTTTTTAAGTAAAAAATAATAACTCTGGTACTAAGTCAGAAGAAATCAAGTAACACTAAAAATTCCACACAAAATGCAAATGTCTACCTCATCCTAAATTCCTTTCTTGCTCCTCCTCCAGAGGCAACTACTATTAACAGCTTCTTTTTAAATCCTTCCTGAAAATTCTTGTGCATATACAAAGTATATTTATGGGGGTACATAATATGCATATGTATATGACTCCTTCCGCCCCCAGTAAAAGTAGGCATACTTTATATATGTTGTGAACCTTGCTTTATCCACTTAAAAGTGACTCATTCATATATTTCTATGTCAGTATTTATAGCTTTCATTCTTTTTAACAGGAGCTTTGTTCTTGTTGTTCAATCACTCAGTCGTGTCCGACTCTTTGAGACCCCATGGACTGTAGCACACCAGGCTTCCCTTCCTTCACGATCTCCCAGAGTTTACTCAAATTCATGCCCAAGATCATAAGGCAGGTGCTTATGACTGCCTTATCTGAATCTTTCATACTTTGTTTGACCAATTGACCCAATTTTTAGGTCAATTATACAATATTAACAAGAATTTCTATCATTAGATTTCCTAAGCCAGGCTGCTGCTGAAAAATCAAGGTCTCAGGTTATATTAAATTTCATTTGGCTTTATCCTCCGTGCACTTCAACTCTGCACAGTGTGGTGGCCCGGGGTGTCTCTGGTCTTTCTATGTGCAGACAGAAAATACGGTGGAGGGGTAGCTTTTGCCGGGCTAATGAAGGACGTAGAGTCTCTTGAGGCCAGTATGGAGCCTTGTTCTGTCTGCTTTGGTGCTGGCTTCATCGGGTTGTAACACCAGGCCTCCTCTGGTCCAGCCCTTGCACTTGTCCAGGCCAGTTGGT
>SJYW01024219.1:0-15497 GCA_006410735.1 Raphicerus campestris
AAACTTTAGGCCACATCCTCAGTTGAGAAAGATTTAAGGGGAATTTCACCTGGTCAGGCTCTAGTTACTGAGGCTCACTTGTTGCAGGGCCTTCAAAGTCTGCCAGAGAGTGGTCCTAGCCAGGACGTATCAATTGCCTCCACAACCGTTCGCCTGTTCACTGAAACTCCGGAAAAAAAAAAAAAGAATCAAGGACAGATCAGAAAAGAAAAGGTGAAAGCAGAGCAAACACAACAAGGACATACAATAAAGCTTGAGCGTACCTCTGAATCCGGGAGTCAGGGGGATCTGAGATGAGCGATGGATCCTGGACGAGCCCCCAAAATGTTAGACCTTACCGTCTTTTCCTAGGACCCATCGCTCCAAAGATCACCGAGACTCGGATTCGATACAAACAGCAGGAGGATTTATTGGGCCGGTGCGCCGGGGTTCAGTCACCTCCAGGGAGGAACGAACCCCAAACAGTTGTTACAGAGCAGTTTTTAAGCACAAAAACCACAAACAGGTACAGCTAGGGTGGGGCCAGTCTGATTGGTGCGCAGGTCTTGACATTTACAGGGATAGGCTCATTTGTTATCAGGTTGAAACAGCTGGTCAAGCCACACTATGATGGTTAGCTATTTCCTGGAAAAACAATATTCTGGAAAAATAACCCCTGAGAGAGCCTAAAAGGCCACATTCCATGAGATAAGAAAACAATACCCTGGAAAGCCCCTGAGAGAGCCTAAAGGCCACATTCCATGAGATAAGGACTTGCCCTCAAAGGTTTAGCAAAAATGTAACTTTTCCTCTCAACATGACCACTGGAAAAACCATAGCCTTGACTAGATGGACCTTTGTTGGCAAAGTAATGTCTCTGCTTTCCAATATGCTATCTAGGTTGGTCATAACTTTTCTTCCAAGGAGTAATCTTTCAATTTCATGGCTGCAGTCACCATCTGCAGTGATTTTGGAGCCCCAATAATAAAGTCTGACACTGTTTCCACTGTTTCCCCATCTATTTCCCATGAAGTGATAGGACCAGATGCCATGATCTTCGTTTTCTGCATGTTGAGCTTTAAGCCAACTTTTTCACTCTCCTCTTTCACTTTCATCAAGAGGCTTTTTCATTCCTCTTCGCTTTCTGCCATAAGGATGGCAGCTCTACATCTCACGAAAACTTGAGATGGATAATGGATTTTAAGTTTCTTTACCCCTGAAGTGATCTGTTCTATGTTTACCTTTGAAATTTTCTTTGTTACTTTGGCTAAGTGAATATATTGTTTCCCAGTCATCTACATGATTTCATCTGACTATTATAATCCCTTTTGATATTTGTCGAAAAACTTCCTAAATAACTTGATTACTAGCTGTCTTTGGAATGCTTCAGAGGTCCCCTGAGACATTCTAGCGAGCTAGCAAACTACTTGGGTTCATTAGACATGTTAAGTTACATGGGAAGTACTGTTGAAGGGGTGATAGATATTCTCAGATTATGCTGTATGGTGGATGTTACCAATATGGGTATCCTAAAATTATGTGGAGTTCATATAGATCTGATATGCCATAATAAAATGTGGTCAACTATAATTCTAGTTATCCTGTTAAAGTGTTACAAGTCACAGCATGACCAGGCTACATTGTCAATTGCACTTTCTTCAGAATACTGCTACTTCATGATTCATGGAAAAGATTTTTCTAAGGTTAACTGAAAAACAAATTTTGTTTGTTTATCTGGTCGGCTTGTAGCAGACTGAAATTTAGTCTAATCTCTATATTAATAGGACAAAGTTTTCTTAGAATGCAGCTTTCAAGAAGACATGTATTTCTTTTCTTTTAAGTGATTTGTATTAATTTTAAAAATCTCTTGTTACTTTGATAAAGTAAATAAGCATTACTTAAGATTATGTTGAAGAGAAGTCGCTCAGTCATGTCCACCTCTTAGCGACCCCATGGACTGGAGCCTACCAGACTCCTCCGTCCATGGGATTTTCCATGCAAGAGTACTGGAGTGGGGTGCCATTGCCTTCTCCAATAAGATTATGGTACATGTAGACAAAGCTCATTCTTCCACAAAAATGACCCCTGATGGTTAAACTTTGCTATCCTGATGTCCTTAAAACATGGCCATAGTCTGCTCCTAAGTCACAGAAATAAAAATGGGTGACCAATAGCTGTAAATCAAAGAGTTGGTGCTATGGGAAATCCAAGACGGCCACCTGACTTTTCCCGGCTCCCTGACAAATCTCATGTGTATTTGATGGGTTAAAGCCTTCCCTGGCTACAGGGTTAATGCCCTCATACTGAGAAAATTATGTTTCACTGAATATTAACCTTTTTTTCATTGTTAAACTAAGTTTCTAGTTTTGTTAATTAAGGTCTAGTGTTTAACAAGACTCACTTCTGAGGTAGTTCCTTATCACACTGTATTTCTAAAAAATTCAATTAAGTTATTGAAAAGGACACTACATTTGTTTCTAAAGCTAATCTCAGGATGCAGTCTTCAAATAAAGATGAGATGCTCCATGATGTACAAACAAGAGATTAACACCAGGCTTTAGTCATTTAACAAATGAAGTCAGATGACCTGGGGTATACTGGGCTCTACCTAATGAAAGTTCTTCATTTAATCATTCTTACTTACGACCTTCCTAATGACTGCCAGTGATAGCTATATTATTTTCTAGGATGCTTGTTTAGGATTGTTTCTTATGTTATCCAATGCATGCCTGAGCCTGTGATAAAATGCTGATATGCAGTTCCAGATGAGATCAATGATTATAATAATGTAACTCTAGATATGGGAAGAAGCAAGAAAAGGGAATATTTTCCTGGACCAAGAGGCTAGTAAGACAGGTATGGTCCAGAGATTTTGCTACTCACAAGGCCTGCTCTAGAAACAGCACACTGAGTGGCCTATCAATGGAACCTTCCCTAGACCTGGGAATGAACCTTCCCAGTGCCGCAGGACACAATGGCCAAGAAATGCCCCCAAAGCATGGTCAAATATGTGGCTATGAAGGGACCCTGCTGACTGGACTCTGCCAGCTGTCTCTACAAAGATGACATCATGACCACTGCAAGTTCCTGACTGTCAACAGCCCCCAAAAGGAGTTCAGAGTATAGGTCAGAAATGGGAGAGAAGCCACTGAGTATTGCTCCTCTGGGGATGTTCACCTTGGGGAGTGTTCTGTGTGTCACGGTTCACACCTTGTGGAAGCTCTCATGTGACCCTGTGTTGACATTGCTCCTGGCCCCACCCTAACCATAGGTATACCGGCACATGGCTCCGTTGTCTCTCAGATGTTTTCACCAGGTCACCAGCATAGACCCACTGAAATCAGGGCCCAGGATTGCATTCATCATGGAGCTGGATCCACTGTGGTGCTGTGGGGGCAGCTCAGGCTCTGGCCTGGCCCCATCCCCTCATGTACAAGCCCACAAAGTCTAGAGCTGCTAAAGCTACACCTGCTTGATAAGGTGGTTGGGGCGGGGTCCTGCTTTTCCATTCAGATGCTGTTCAGGGACTGAGGTTACAAAGCCAGTTGTGGGTGGAAAAGCATTGTTTGTGCAGCTGTGAGGAGACGTTTCAGCTTTTCTTCCTTAACCCTGGGACTAGCTGTGCTTTCAGCTCCATCTGCCAATGTGGCCCACCCACAGGTGTCAGCTCCAGAGGCTTCCCCAGAACACAGGAGACTGCTGATGGTGGGGGAGGTCCTTGAGGGGAGGCCGTGGCTGGGGCTCAGTAGAGCCCACCTAAGTGGGAGCCCTTCCTTGACGCTGGGGACGCAGGGGCCAGCACAAGGGGAGAGGAGCTGCGGTGGGGTTGTTCTCTGGCCACCAGACAGCAATGGCGCTATGCTGTATGGTGGTTCAGGCTTCTGCCACAACATCCCTGTTTATAGAGCACCTCCCTCCCTGTCTTTCCCGCAGGATGACTCAATGGATATGAATTTGAGTAGTCTCCAGGAGTTGGTGATGGACAAGGAGGCCTGGCATGCTCTGGTTCATCGGGTCACAAAGACTCGGACACGACTGAGTGACTGTCCTGTACTGACTGATGCTTTAATGCCTGAGAGCTGTCATCTGAAACCTATTTCTGAAGTTACTTTTGTAAAATGGTCTGACCGAAATCAGCCAACTATGGATGTTTTCAGTAGGAAACAATGTCTTTGTTAAGGACTTTATAAATTCCAGAGTTAGAGAAGGTATTTTTACTGCTTCCTGGTAGCTCAGATGGTAGAGAATCTGCCTACAGTGCAGGAGACCAGGGTTCGATCCCTTGGTTGGAAAGATCCCCTGGAGTGGGAAATAGCTACCCACTCCACTATTCTTGCCTGAAGACCTCCATGGATAGATGAGCCTGGCTGTCTACAGTCCATGGTGTTGCAAAGCGTCAGATATGACTGATGGACTAAGCACACAATTGTCAACTCTATACACTGTTTCTATGAAAGATCATTCCTATAGATTTATTTTTATGAATCATGGAGGTGCTGTTGGCACACATATAGTAACCTTAAAAATGTTTGATTTCTGTAAGGTACTCCATGATTTCACATGTATATGAAATCTCTGCAATTCCAGCCATTAGTTACATTAAACATCAGGCTTCATACCGCTTGGATTCTACAATAACAATCACTGTCACAAAAATTACAGTATGATTTCCTTGGTGGTCCAGTGACTAAGAGCTCGCTCTCAATGCTAGATGCAACAGGGCAGGGGTAGGGGATGGGGGTTGGGATTGGGGAAAGGTGCCTAGGTTTTATCCCTCACCAAGGAACTAGATCCCATATGCCACAAGTAAGGTGTGGTACAGCCAAATAAATATTTTTCAAAAAGAATTACACTAAGATACATTAGGAGGCATTGGGAACTGATATCTGGTGTAGCACCTAATCTCTCTTTAATAGCTCCATTTAAGTTTTTGAATTATTCTTCCTTCCAGTGTTGCTTTGGCACTGGATTACTTTGAGTCAGAACACTTCCCTTTTCCTGTATGGTCACCGACCCAGACTCCCCAAACCACCTGTTTCTTGCAGATTCTTGCCCACAGGCTGAAACAGAAAATACTCACCTGATATCCTCACATAGCCCGGATATTGGGGACAGGGTGCTGGTCATGGCAAGCTGCTCTTTTGACAGGGAGGGAGGCTGCCAGACCCCTACATATGGGTTTGTGATCCTGTGACCTCATGTCCCCTCAGAACTGCCATTATCTTTTCACCTGTATCTGCAATGTGAGACAGGCTTGGGGAACTGACATTATTTGTGAAAAATCTTTATTGATCAGTTGCTAATGATAAAACAACACTTAAAAGTCTGTACTGATCATCTCCAAAGGGACTATTGAAATGCTTGAGGAAGGTTCAATTCCCTTTGGTCCCTGGAGACAGACAGGGACTCATAGGAAGAAGCAGTAAATACTGAGGTCTAAGAAAGAAGGGAATTTCACGTGTCTGCGTGTACAGTTTGTACCCATGAGAAGTGTTTCTACCAAAAACGAGTTATTTCCTACTCTTGAGACTACTGAATTGTGCCTCTCTTTAGATTATGAGTAGAGAAATGGAGCCAAAGCACCAGAGAGGGATTTTCAAAAATTTCTCCGTCATTTTACAAAGGGGAAATTTTCATACCTCATTGCCTGAAATGTCATAGAACTTCTCAAAAAGTATCTTGAGGCAAATACCCCCTGTTTATAGTTAGGATTCAATGTCTGACAGGTAGAAATTCCCACATAATTTCCACTGTAGTCTGCAATAGCAGGTACACCTTAGTGCCATCTCCCTAGAGATTATTCTCCTAGTTCTCAGTGACCAAAGTCATATTCAGAACCAGAGGTTCCAGCAGGAATTGTGAGATTTGACCTACTGATGCTTCTATGATGAAAAGCAATATCCTCTACTTAGAGTTTGTCCCCACTGACAGATACTTCTGAAACATATTTTCTTTTCAGTTTGTACACACCCCAAAACATGTGGGACCTTTGTTCTCTGGCTAGGGAAGGAACTGCAATGCTGCATCGGAAGGTGGGGTCTTAACCATTGGGCCTCTGGGGATGTTCCTAAACACAGTCTCTTTAATAAGTAATGTAGTACCTTGACATACATTTTCCTTTATATTCAGATGACTAATGCTTTCTGTGTAAGAAATGATTAAATCTTCAACTCTGAGATCTAGCTCCCTGAGCAGGGATTGAACCCAATAACCTGCAGTGAAAGCACAGCATCTTAACCACTGGACTACCAGGGGAGTTGCTAATCTCACATTTAAATAGAAGGGTGTACTCTCCTGGGATACAATGGTTTGTGGACCTCTCACTGTTTTTGCTTGTTGAGTTAGCTCTTCTCCAGATTATCCTTTCAAGGACTGGGTGAAGAGGAGGAAGTTAGGAAAGAAAGCCAAGAGTGGGAGAGGGTGTTTGGGAAGCTAGTGAAAAGCAGTCGATGTCATCCACGTGCCCTATTTGCCTACTGGCGTGCCCAGTTTTAGCACAAAAAGACCTGCTTCTTGGAAACTTGTTCAATCCTGGAAGAAGCAGGGCAATTGGTAGCTTCAGCAGCAGCAGCAACAACTAACAGAGGAAATCTGTGTATCAACAGATTCTGACAGGAGTAACGGTATGACATTTCTGTGGTTACCTTATAAACGACAATGTGGATTCGGGTCTCCCTCTTTCTTTCTGGAATCACTTCCTAATAAAAGCCAGCTGCCCTGAGGGAAGCAGGTCTCTGGTGACAGTTACTGAGGCTTCTTCCCAACGGATTATCTGAGTGGTTGCGTCTACTTTTCGTCACTGAGGAGACACCCATTTTCCCCGTTTTTCAGCTTGCTGAAAACATCTCGGCTTCCCATAGAGGAGGCTCTCAAAATTCTTTCTCTTTTCCCTTGTATTGTTAGAAACACTAACTTAGAACAGGCAGGAAACAGCTCTGCTCCAGAGGAAATCAAAGAGATTTAAAGGCATCAAAAGGCCGCGAAAGGAAGCACAGCTGGACAGAACGACCAACAGACCCCAAACTGACAGGGGCGGAGTTGAGGGGAGACAACGTTCCGCCCCCCCGAGGCCCCACCCATAAGTACCTGCGCTTCCGGCCTCGTCCCACCCNCACAGGGAAAACTTTAGGCCACATCCTCAGTTGAGAAAGATTTAAGGGGAATTTCACCTGGTCAGGCTCTAGTTACTGAGGCTCACTTGTTGCAGGGCCTTCAAAGTCTGCCAGAGAGTGGTCCTAGCCAGGACGTATCAATTGCCTCCACAACCGTTCGCCTGTTCACTGAAACTCCGGAAAAAAAAAAAAAGAATCAAGGACAGATCAGAAAAGAAAAGGTGAAAGCAGAGCAAACACAACAAGGACATACAATAAAGCTTGAGCGTACCTCTGAATCCGGGAGTCAGGGGGATCTGAGATGAGCGATGGATCCTGGACGAGCCCCCAAAATGTTAGACCTTACCGTCTTTTCCTAGGACCCATCGCTCCAAAGATCACCGAGACTCGGATTCGATACAAACAGCAGGAGGATTTATTGGGCCGGTGCGCCGGGGTTCAGTCACCTCCAGGGAGGAACGAACCCCAAACAGTTGTTACAGAGCAGTTTTTAAGCACAAAAACCACAAACAGGTACAGCTAGGGTGGGGCCAGTCTGATTGGTGCGCAGGTCTTGACATTTACAGGGATAGGCTCATTTGTTATCAGGTTGAAACAGCTGGTCGAGCCGCACTATGATGGTTAGCTATTTCCTGGAAAAACAATATTCTGGAAAAATAACCCCTGAGAGAGCCTAAAAGGCCACATTCCATGAGATAAGAAAACAATACCCTGGAAAGCCCCTGAGAGAGCCTAAAGGCCACATTCCATGAGATAAGGACTTGCCCTCAAAGGTTTAGCAAAAATGTAACTTTTCCTCTCAACATGACCACTGGAAAAACCATAGCCTTGACTAGATGGACCTTTGTTGGCAAAGTAATGTCTCTGCTTTCCAATATGCTATCTAGGTTGGTCATAACTTTTCTTCCAAGGAGTAATCTTTCAATTTCATGGCTGCAGTCACCATCTGCAGTGATTTTGGAGCCCCAATAATAAAGTCTGACACTGTTTCCACTGTTTCCCCATCTATTTCCCATGAAGTGATAGGACCAGATGCCATGATCTTCGTTTTCTGAATGTTGAGCTTTAAGCCAACTTTTTCACTCTCCTCTTTCACTTTCATCAAGAGGCTTTTTCATTCCTCTTCGCTTTCTGCCATAAGGATGGCAGCTCTACATCTCACGAAAACTTGAGATGGATAATGGATTTTAAGTTTCTTTACCCCTGAAGTGATCTGTTCTATGTTTACCTTTGAAATTTTCTTTGTTACTTTGGCTAAGTGAATATATTGTTTCCCAGTCATCTACATGATTTCATCTGACTATTATAATCCCTTTTGATATTTGTCGAAAAACTTCCTAAATAACTTGATTACTAGCTGTCTTTGGAATGCTTCAGAGGTCCCCTGAGACATTCTAGCGAGCTAGCAAACTACTTGGGTTCATTAGACATGTTAAGTTACATGGGAAGTACTGTTGAAGGGGTGATAGATATTCTCAGATTATGCTGTATGGTGGATGTTACCAATATGGGTATCCTAAAATTATGTGGAGTTCATATAGATCTGATATGCCATAATAAAATGTGGTCAACTATAATTCTAGTTATCCTGTTAAAGTGTTACAAGTCACAGCATGACCAGGCTACATTGTCAATTGCACTTTCTTCAGAATACTGCTACTTCATGATTCATGGAAAAGATTTTTCTAAGGTTAACTGAAAAACAAATTTTGTTTGTTTATCTGGTCGGCTTGTAGCAGACTGAAATTTAGTCTAATCTCTATATTAATAGGACAAAGTTTTCTTAGAATGCAGCTTTCAAGAAGACATGTATTTCTTTTCTTTTAAGTGATTTGTATTAATTTTAAAAATCTCTTGTTACTTTGATAAAGTAAATAAGCATTACTTAAGATTATGTTGAAGAGAAGTCGCTCAGTCATGTCCACCTCTTAGCGACCCCATGGACTGGAGCCTACCAGACTCCTCCGTCCATGGGATTTTCCATGCAAGAGTACTGGAGTGGGGTGCCATTGCCTTCTCCAATAAGATTATGGTACATGTAGACAAAGCTCATTCTTCCACAAAAATGACCCCTGATGGTTAAACTTTGCTATCCTGATGTCCTTAAAACATGGCCATAGTCTGCTCCTAAGTCACAGAAATAAAAATGGGTGACCAATAGCTGTAAATCAAAGAGTTGGTGCTATGGGAAATCCAAGACGGCCACCTGACTTTTCCCGGCTCCCTGACAAATCTCATGTGTATTTGATGGGTTAAAGCCTTCCCTGGCTACAGGGTTAATGCCCTCATACTGAGAAAATTATGTTTCACTGAATATTAACCTTTTTTTCATTGTTAAACTAAGTTTCTAGTTTTGTTAATTAAGGTCTAGTGTTTAACAAGACTCACTTCTGAGGTAGTTCCTTATCACACTGTATTTCTAAAAAATTCAATTAAGTTATTGAAAAGGACACTACATTTGTTTCTAAAGCTAATCTCAGGATGCAGTCTTCAAATAAAGATGAGATGCTCCATGATGTACAAACAAGAGATTAACACCAGGCTTTAGTCATTTAACAAATGAAGTCAGATGACCTGGGGTATACTGGGCTCTACCTAATGAAAGTTCTTCATTTAATCATTCTTACTTACGACCTTCCTAATGACTGCCAGCGATAGCTATATTATTTTCTAGGATGCTTGTTTAGGATTGTTTCTTATGTTATCCAATGCATGCCTGAGCCTGTGATAAAATGCTGATATGCAGTTCCAGATGAGATCAATGATTATAATAATGTAACTCTAGATATGGGAAGAAGCAAGAAAAGGGAATATTTTCCTGGACCAAGAGGCTAGTAAGACAGGTATGGTCCAGAGATTTTGCTACTCACAAGGCCTGCTCTAGAAACAGCACACTGAGTGGCCTATCAATGGAACCTTCCCTAGACCTGGGAATGAACCTTCCCAGTGCCGCAGGACACAATGGCCAAGAAATGCCCCCAAAGCATGGTCAAATATGTGGCTATGAAGGGACCCTGCTGACTGGACTCTGCCAGCTGTCTCTACAAAGATGACATCATGACCACTGCAAGTTCCTGACTGTCAACAGCCCCCAAAAGGAGTTCAGAGTATAGGTCA
Source organism: Raphicerus campestris (assembly GCA_006410735.1). Lineage (NCBI taxonomy): Eukaryota > Metazoa > Chordata > Mammalia > Artiodactyla > Bovidae > Raphicerus > Raphicerus campestris. Next base: position 10,209 of record SJYW01024219.1, read on the forward strand.
GAAATGGGAGAGAAGCCACTGAGTATTGCTCCTCTGGGGATGTTCACCTTGGGGAGTGTTCTGTGTGTCACGGTTCACACCTTGTGGAAGCTCTCATGTGACCCTGTGTTGACATTGCTCCTGGCCCCACCCTAACCATAGGTATACCGGCACATGGCTCCGTTGTCTCTCAGATGTTTTCACCAGGTCACCAGCATAGACCCACTGAAATCAGGGCCCAGGATTGCATTCATCATGGAGCTGGATCCACTGTGGTGCTGTGGGGGCAGCTCAGGCTCTGGCCTGGCCCCATCCCCTCATGTACAAGCCCACAAAGTCTAGAGCTGCTAAAGCTACACCTGCTTGATAAGGTGGTTGGGGCGGGGTCCTGCTTTTCCATTCAGATGCTGTTCAGGGACTGAGGTTACAAAGCCAGTTGTGGGTGGAAAAGCATTGTTTGTGCAGCTGTGAGGAGACGTTTCAGCTTTTCTTCCTTAACCCTGGGACTAGCTGTGCTTTCAGCTCCATCTGCCAATGTGGCCCACCCACAGGTGTCAGCTCCAGAGGCTTCCCCAGAACACAGGAGACTGCTGATGGTGGGGGAGGTCCTTGAGGGGAGGCCGTGGCTGGGGCTCAGTAGAGCCCACCTAAGTGGGAGCCCTTCCTTGACGCTGGGGACGCAGGGGCCAGCACAAGGGGAGAGGAGCTGCGGTGGGGTTGTTCTCTGGCCACCAGACAGCAATGGCGCTATGCTGTATGGTGGTTCAGGCTTCTGCCACAACATCCCTGTTTATAGAGCACCTCCCTCCCTGTCTTTCCCGCAGGATGACTCAATGGATATGAATTTGAGTAGTCTCCAGGAGTTGGTGATGGACAAGGAGGCCTGGCATGCTCTGGTTCATCGGGTCACAAAGACTCGGACACGACTGAGTGACTGTCCTGTACTGACTGATGCTTTAATGCCTGAGAGCTGTCATCTGAAACCTATTTCTGAAGTTACTTTTGTAAAATGGTCTGACCNAATATTTTCCTGGACCAAGAGGCTAGTAAGACAGGTATGGTCCAGAGATTTTGCTACTCACAAGGCCTGCTCTAGAAACAGCACACTGAGTGGCCTATCAATGGAACCTTCCCTAGACCTGGGAATGAACCTTCCCAGTGCCGCAGGACACAATGGCCAAGAAATGCCCCCAAAGCATGGTCAAATATGTGGCTATGAAGGGACCCTGCTGACTGGACTCTGCCAGCTGTCTCTACAAAGATGACATCATGACCACTGCAAGTTCCTGACTGTCAACAGCCCCCAAAAGGAGTTCAGAGTATAGGTCAGAAATGGGAGAGAAGCCACTGAGTATTGCTCCTCTGGGGATGTTCACCTTGGGGAGTGTTCTGTGTGTCACGGTTCACACCTTGTGGAAGCTCTCATGTGACCCTGTGTTGACATTGCTCCTGGCCCCACCCTAACCATAGGTATACCGGCACATGGCTCCGTTGTCTCTCAGATGTTTTCACCAGGTCACCAGCATAGACCCACTGAAATCAGGGCCCAGGATTGCATTCATCATGGAGCTGGATCCACTGTGGTGCTGTGGGGGCAGCTCAGGCTCTGGCCTGGCCCCATCCCCTCATGTACAAGCCCACAAAGTCTAGAGCTGCTAAAGCTACACCTGCTTGATAAGGTGGTTGGGGCGGGGTCCTGCTTTTCCATTCAGATGCTGTTCAGGGACTGAGGTTACAAAGCCAGTTGTGGGTGGAAAAGCATTGTTTGTGCAGCTGTGAGGAGACGTTTCAGCTTTTCTTCCTTAACCCTGGGACTAGCTGTGCTTTCAGCTCCATCTGCCAATGTGGCCCACCCACAGGTGTCAGCTCCAGAGGCTTCCCCAGAACACAGGAGACTGCTGATGGTGGGGGAGGTCCTTGAGGGGAGGCCGTGGCTGGGGCTCAGTAGAGCCCACCTAAGTGGGAGCCCTTCCTTGACGCTGGGGACGCAGGGGCCAGCACAAGGGGAGAGGAGCTGCGGTGGGGTTGTCCTCTGGCCACCAGACAGCAATGGCGCTATGCTGTATGGTGGTTCAGGCTTCTGCCACAACATCCCTGTTTATAGAGCACCTCCCTCCCTGTCTTTCCCGCAGGATGACTCAATGGATATGAATTTGAGTAGTCTCCAGGAGTTGGTGATGGACAAGGAGGCCTGGCATGCTCTGGTTCATCGGGTCACAAAGACTCGGACACGACTGAGTGACTGTCCTGTACTGACTGATGCTTTAATGCCTGAGAGCTGTCATCTGAAACCTATTTCTGAAGTTACTTTTGTAAAATGGTCTGACCGAAATCAGCCAACTATGGATGTTTTCAGTAGGAAACAATGTCTTTGTTAAGGACTTTATAAATTCCAGAGTTAGAGAAGGTATTTTTACTGCTTCCTGGTAGCTCAGATGGTAGAGAATCTGCCTACAGTGCAGGAGACCAGGGTTCGATCCCTTGGTTGGAAAGATCCCCTGGAGTGGGAAATAGCTACCCACTCCACTATTCTTGCCTGAAGACCTCCATGGATAGATGAGCCTGGCTGTCTACAGTCCATGGTGTTGCAAAGCGTCAGATATGACTGATGGACTAAGCACACAATTGTCAACTCTATACACTGTTTCTATGAAAGATCATTCCTATAGATTTATTTTTATGAATCATGGAGGTGCTGTTGGCACACATATAGTAACCTTAAAAATGTTTGATTTCTGTAAGGTACTCCATGATTTCACATGTATATGAAATCTCTGCAATTCCAGCCATTAGTTACATTAAACATCAGGCTTCATACCGCTTGGATTCTACAATAACAATCACTGTCACAAAAATTACAGTATGATTTCCTTGGTGGTCCAGTGACTAAGAGCTCGCTCTCAATGCTAGATGCAACAGGGCAGGGGTAGGGGATGGGGGTTGGGATTGGGGAAAGGTGCCTAGGTTTTATCCCTCACCAAGGAACTAGATCCCATATGCCACAAGTAAGGTGTGGTACAGCCAAATAAATATTTTTCAAAAAGAATTACACTAAGATACATTAGGAGGCATTGGGAACTGATATCTGGTGTAGCACCTAATCTCTCTTTAATAGCTCCATTTAAGTTTTTGAATTATTCTTCCTTCCAGTGTTGCTTTGGCACTGGATTACTTTGAGTCAGAACACTTCCCTTTTCCTGTATGGTCACCGACCCAGACTCCCCAAACCACCTGTTTCTTGCAGATTCTTGCCCACAGGCTGAAACAGAAAATACTCACCTGATATCCTCACATAGCCCGGATATTGGGGACAGGGTGCTGGTCATGGCAAGCTGCTCTTTTGACAGGGAGGGAGGCTGCCAGACCCCTAGATATGGGTTTGTGATCCTGTGACCTCATGTCCCCTCAGAACTGCCATTATCTTTTCACCTGTATCTGCAATGTGAGACAGGCTTGGGGAACTGACATTATTTGTGAAAAATCTTTATTGATCAGTTGCTAATGATAAAACAACACTTAAAAGTCTGTACTGATCATCTCCAAAGGGACTATTGAAATGCTTGAGGAAGGTTCAATTCCCTTTGGTCCCTGGAGACAGACAGGGACTCATAGGAAGAAGCAGTAAATACTGAGGTCTAAGAAAGAAGGGAATTTCACGTGTCTGCGTGTACAGTTTGTACCCATGAGAAGTGTTTCTACCAAAAACGAGTTATTTCCTACTCTTGAGACTACTGAATTGTGCCTCTCTTTAGATTATGAGTAGAGAAATGGAGCCAAAGCACCAGAGAGGGATTTTCAAAAATTTCTCCGTCATTTTACAAAGGGGAAATTTTCATACCTCATTGCCTGAAATGTCATAGAACTTCTCAAAAAGTATCTTGAGGCAAATACCCCCTGTTTATAGTTAGGATTCAATGTCTGACAGGTAGAAATTCCCACATAATTTCCACTGTAGTCTGCAATAGCAGGTACACCTTAGTGCCATCTCCCTAGAGATTATTCTCCTAGTTCTCAGTGACCAAAGTCATATTCAGAACAAGAGGTTCCAGCAGGAATTGTGAGATTTGACCTACTGATGCTTCTATGATGAAAAGCAATATCCTCTACTTAGAGTTTGTCCCCACTGACAGATACTTCTGAAACATATTTTCTTTTCAGTTTGTACACACCCCAAAACATGTGGGACCTTTGTTCTCTGGCTAGGGAAGGAACTGCAATGCTGCATCGGAAGGTGGGGTCTTAACCATTGGGCCTCTGGGGATGTTCCTAAACACAGTCTCTTTAATAAGTAATGTAGTACCTTGACATACATTTTCCTTTATATTCAGATGACTAATGCTTTCTGTGTAAGAAATGATTAAATCTTCAACTCTGAGATCTAGCTCCCTGAGCAGGGATTGAACCCAATAACCTGCAGTGAAAGCACAGCATCTTAACCACTGGACTACCAGGGGAGTTGCTAATCTCACATTTAAATAGAAGGGTGTACTCTCCTGGGATACAATGGTTTGTGGACCTCTCACTGTTTTTGCTTGTTGAGTTAGCTCTTCTCCAGATTATCCTTTCAAGGACTGGGTGAAGAGGAGGAAGTTAGGAAAGAAAGCCAAGAGTGGGAGAGGGTGTTTGGGAAGCTAGTGAAAAGCAGTCGATGTCATCCACGTGCCCTATTTGCCTACTGGCGTGCCCAGTTTTAGCACAAAAAGACCTGCTTCTTGGAAACTTGTTCAATCCTGGAAGAAGCAGGGCAATTGGTAGCTTCAGCAGCAGCAGCAACAACTAACAGAGGAAATCTGTGTATCAACAGATTCTGACAGGAGTAACGGTATGACATTTCTGTGGTTACCTTATAAACGACAATGTGGATTCGGGTCTCCCTCTTTCTTTCTGGAATCACTTCCTAATAAAAGCCAGCTGCCCTGAGGGAAGCAGGTCTCTGGTGACAGTTACTGAGGCTTCTTCCCAACGGATTATCTGAGTGGTTGCGTCTACTTTTCGTCACTGAGGAGACACCCATTTTCCCCGTTTTTCAGCTTGCTGAAAACATCTCGGCTTCCCATAGAGGAGGCTCTCAAAATTCTTTCTCTTTTCCCTTGTATTGTTAGAAACACTAACTTAGAACAGGCAGGAAACAGCTCTGCTCCAGAGGAAATCAAAGAGATTTAAAGGCATCAAAAGGCCGCGAAAGGAAGCACAGCTGGACAGAACGACCAACAGACCCCAAACTGACAGGGGCGGAGTTGAGGGGAGACAACGTTCCGCCCCCCCGAGGCCCCACCCATAAGTACCTGCGCTTCCGGCCTCGTCCCACCC
>SJYW01024224.1:9821-20181 GCA_006410735.1 Raphicerus campestris
GATGAATATGTGGAGTCCTAGCAAAATACAGGCCAGAGATGCAGAGAAAACACAAGTTCTTGGTACTTAATCAATTTTGTCAGTTTCATGAGCCAGTATGTCTAGCTCTCCTTTTTTTAAATGGGTTGCATATAAGTTCAGTTCAGTTCAGTTGCTCCATCAGGTCTGACTCCTGTGACCTCATGGACTGCAGCACATCAGGCTTCCCTATCCTTCCCTATCCTTCATCTTCCAGACTTTGCTCAAATTCATGTCCACTGAGCCAGTGATGCTGTCCAACCATCTCATCCTCTGTTGTTCCCTTCTCCTCCCGCCTTCAATCTTTTCTAGCATCAGGATCTTTTCCAAAGAGTTGGCTCTTCACATCAGGTTGGCCAGAGTATTTGAGTTTCAGCTTCAGCATCAGTCCTTCTAATGAATATTCAGGATTGATTTCCTTTAGGACTGACTGGTTTGATTTCCTTGCAGTCCAAGGGACACTCAAGAGTCTTCTCCAACACCACACTTCAAAAGCATCAATTCTTCAGCACTCAGATTTCTTTATAGGCCAACTCTCACATCCATACCTGACTACTAGAAAAACTATAGCCTTGTCTAGATGGACCTTTGTTGGCAGAGTAATGTCTCTGATTTTTAATATGCTGTGTAGGTTTGACATAGTTTTTCTTCTGAGGAGCAAGTTGCTTTTAATTTCATGGCTGCAGTAGTCATCTGCAGTCATTTTGGAGCCCAAGAAAATGAAGTCTGTCATGGTTTCCATTGTTTCCCTGTCTATTTGCCATGAAGTGATGGGACTGGATGATCTCAGTTTTTTGAGTTTTAAGCCGACTTTTTCACTCTCCTCTTTCACTTTCATTAAGAGGCTCGTTAGTTCCTCTGCTTTCTGCCATAAGGGTAGTGTCATCTGTGTATCTGATATTAATCCTGGCAATCTTGATTCCAGCTTGTGCTTCATCCAGCCTGGCATTTCACATTGATGTAGTCAGCATGTAAGTTGAATAAACAGGGTGACAATATACAGCCTTGACATACTCCTTCCCCAATTTGGTACCAGTCCATTGTTTCATGTCTGGTTCTAACTGTTGCTTCTTGACCTGCATACAGATTTCTCAGGAGGCAGGTAAGATAGTCTGGTATTCCCATCTCTTTAAGAGTTTTCCACAGTTTGTTGTGATGCACACAGCCAAAGGCTTTGGCCTAAGTGAAAATAACACCCAGTTGTGGATGTGACTGGTGATGGAAGTATAGTCCGATGCTATAAAGAATAGTATTGCATAGGAACCTGGAATGTTAGGTCCATGAATCAAGTAAATTGGAAGCAGTCAAACAGGAGATGGCAAGAATGAACATTGACATTTTGGGAATCAGTGAAGTAGAATGGACCGGAATGGGCAAATTTAATTCAGATGACCATTATATCTGCTATTATGGGCAAGAATCCCTTAGAAGAAATGGAGTAGCCCTCAGAGTCAACAAAAGAGTCCAAAATACAGTACTTGGATACAGTCTCAAAAGTGACAGAATGATCTCTGTTTGTTTTCAAGGCAAACCACTCATTATCACAGTAATCCAAGTCTATGCCCCAACCACTAAAAATGCCGTAGAAGCTGAAGTTGAATGGTGGTCTGAAGACCTACAAGACCTTCTAGAACTAGCCCCCCAAAATATGTCTTTTTCATCACAGGGGACTGGAATGCAAAAGTCGAAAGTCAAGAGATACCTGGAGTGACATGCAAGTTTGGCCTTGGACTACAAAATTAACCAGGGCAAAGGCTAACAGAGTTTTGTGAAGAGAATGAACTGGGTTCCAGGTATCACACTCCAAAATGTCCTGGCTGAAACAAATTTTGCCAATGTGAGAAAGATAATTGTTTTACTTTCACATTTATATTTTCTAAAGTAATTACTTATAATCTTTTCCAGTTATATCATAGTATTAGGATATAACAATGCTTTCCAGGGTACCTCTTTTTAAAATAACATAATGGAATACATAGAAAATGATAGTATGAAATGGTGTTTTGGGGCAAAGGCTTTCTAAAAGTTCTAAAATTTTGGAAAGGTAAAGGTATAGAAATTCCTTTGGTTTAAAGATATCAAAGATCATAGAGAAGCTTACTGGAAACTTGCTACTTTTTTAAAAAAGTGTTGAGGTAATTTAAAGTATTTCTTGGAAGTTGATTTCTGAGTATTTGTGAATAACCTCTCACATAGCGTCAAGTACAAACAAATCTACCATTCAATGAATTCCTTATATAAAGTTTGAGAACTGGTTTGAGCTTTAAAATATTCTATAAATATTCTGTTTAGCTAAAACTGCAAATTTACTAAGGTATTAGGAACTATGGTGATTTATATTTATATAGCTTATTTCTATCAATTATTTATTGATCATATAAATAAAATATCTGAGGCTTATGTATTCATATCTGGTAAACTTATGGTTTTCAGAACACTAGGGAATACAGTATTTATTTCATTCAAGCCATAATTTATGGAAGTAAAAATATCTCTAGAAAACTGCATATGAGGAATATAAGAAAAGTTGCTGGTTGATGTATTGCTAACAATTAATGCAGCTGTCAAAATTGCCTAACCTTAGGCATAAGAAGAACTTCGTGGAAAATTCTTCCAGGCTAGTAAATTTATTCAAATGCTCTAAATTAAACAAATAGACATTTGTTATTATTTCCCTTGCAATGAAATAAGTAATTCACAAATATTTTGAGCATTTGATATATTTCTGACTGTTTCAAACACAGTGGGGTATTAAAAGATATCTAGGTTTTGCTTATGAAGAGGTTATGATCTATTTGCAGAAGCAGGTTATAAGTGTTAAACCAATGATACTGTTTTCTGACATGGGAACCACATGACACTGAAAATTCTGGAGGATTGGTGTGATGTAATATTTCATGACCCCAAAGTTTATTAGAACTTTTGAAGAACTTTGAAGTATAGATTATGATAGAATTTCTCAAGTGTCAGTCAGTTGGTACTGAGTCATTAAGTGGTCATGAATGGATACAGCATTAAGTGTTCTGTATGTGAAGAGGAAGGAAGAATAACCAATGTAGAAAACCCCATGTGACTTTTTAATGACTACAAGCTGGGTTAAAAGATGAGGACAAGAGAAACAGCAAGGGCTTTCCAGACCTTCAGTTCAGTCCAGTGCAGTTCAGTCGCTCAGTCATGTCCGACTCTTTGCGACCCCACGCATCGCAGCACGCCAGGCCTCCCTGTCCATCACCAACTCTCGGAGTTCACTCAAACTCATGTCCATTGAGTCGGTGATGCCATCCAGCCATCTCATCCTCTGTCGTCCCCTTCTCTTCCTGCCCCCAGTCCCTCCCAGCATCAGAGTCTTTTCCAGTGAGTCAACTCTTTGCATGAGGTGGCCAAAGTACTGGAGTTTCAGCTTTGGCATCAGTCCTTCCAATGAACAATGGTGAAATCAGTTGACTTTGCGAATGTTGTGACATATATGGAGGAGAATAGGTGGGCTGTTTGGACCTCAACTCACAGGAATGAAATAGAAGTATTAAGGAAGGAACTCCAGTGTGGGGACTGCAATCCTAATGTTTTCTTTTACTCTAATGTTAAATACTTCAGTTTTAGTTTTAGTCTTTTAGTCCTCTGGTCTTTAGAACACGTATGGCAATGCCATGGACTGTAGCCCACCAGGCTCCTCTGTTCATGGAATTCTCCAGGCAAGAATACCGGAGTGGGTTGCCATTCCCTTCTTCAGAGGATCTTCCTAACCCAGAGATTAAACCCAGGTCTTCTGCATTGCAGTCAGACACTTTACTGTCTTGAGGCATATATATATATATATATATAGAATTATATATATTCATATATATATGAATATATATATATAGAAAATTATTATAGAGCTGCATATATATATATATATATATCAGAGCTTAGAAAATGTTAAGAATACACTTGAAAATTTATAAGGAATGAGAAAGAGAGTCTCAAAAGTCAGAGTTAGTAATGCTGAAATTATTGTTATGCTTCTGTTTCTCCTCTGGCCTTAGTATTTAGTGTTAGTAGCTCAGATGTATCTGACTCTTTGCGACCCCACAGACTGTAGCCCATCAGGCTCTTCTGTCCATGGGATTCTCCAGGCGAGAATATTGGGGTGGATTGCCATTCCCTTCTCCAGGGGATCTTCCCAACCCAGGGATCAAACCCAGTTCTCCTGCATTGCAAGCAGCTCTGGCCTTAAGTAGTATCTGTTTTTTCTGTCTACAGCCTGCAAAGCACCAGGAATATGGAAAAACAGAAAACACAACAAACATTTGTTGAATTAATGCATCTTTCCTGAGAGCAGAGATTATATTTCTTTTTTTTTTTTGGTCATTCTCCATGACTCCTATATGGTGTTTTGCATGCAGTGGACTAACTATAAAGTATTGAAAATATTTATATTATTGAGAAACAAGCATGACTGAAGCCAATATTACTTGGTCAAACTGTCTCATGCATTCTTTCATTCATTCAGCCATTCAGTCATGGGTACATTCACAGGAACTGTACTAGGGACTATAGTCTGATGGTGATTTTATGCCTTCCCTGGTGGATCAGTGGTAAGGAATCTGCCTGCCAATGCAGGAGATGTGGGTTTGATCCCTGGGTTGGGAAGATCTCTTGGAGAAGTAAATGGCAACAGACTCCAGTATTGTTGCCTGGAAAATTCCATGGACAGAAGAGACTGGCTGGTTACAGTCTATGGGGTTGCAAAGAAGTTGGACATGACTTAGCGACTGAACAGGCTGTCCAACTCTTACTGATCCTTCAACTCTTAACTCTCTTGTCACTTTGTTTAGCATTCCAGACTGAGTGAGGTGTTTATCCTTTCATAACCATTTTCTAATTATATGGTAATTTGTTTGTTACCAGATAGGGATCCGTAAGAGCAGAATTGAGTCAGTCACCTCTTGGTCCCTAATACCAAGCCTAATACCTTGTTTATAGATATCACTTGAGGGAAGTTTGTTGAGTAAATGTTTGTAAAAAAACATAATCTTTAATGATGATATTGTCAGATATATGACTTTGGTAATTTGGGTTTTAAGTATTGTGTTAGGAAAATTGGAAAAAACTGCCGGTTATAACAGTTTGGAGACAAAGTATGCATTAATAAGAAGGAATAATTACAAACACAGAAATTTGATATAAGCTATATGATGGAATGTACATAACCATTAATAAACTATTCATATCATATTATAACCATTATTAAACTATTCATATCATATGATAAAATGTACATAACCATTAATAAACTATTTACATTTTTATTGTGACACACTTACTGTGTGTCTAATAATTAAGACATAATTGTTAATGAAAGTGCTCAGTCACACAGCTGTGTCAGATTCTTTTAGTATATTCATCAAAAATTATGTAAAACATGAAATGTACATTTGAGTATATCTTGAGCTGTTTGTTGTTTAGTCACTAAGTTGTATCCAATGGACTGTAGTCCCATGGACAGTAGTCTGCCAAGCTTCTCTGCCCCTGAAATTTTCTACCAAGAATACTGAAATGGGGTGCCATTTCCTGCTCCAGAGGATCATCCCAGTCCAGGGATTAAACCCACATCTCTTGGGTCTCCTGCATTGGTAGGTGGATTCTTTACCACTAGCGCTACCTGGGAAGCCTAATTGTTAATGAAAAGTGAAAGTCTCTTAGTCATGTGTGACTGCAATCCCATGGACTGTAGCCTGCCTGGCTCCTCTGTCTATGGAATTCTCCAGGCAAGAACACTGGAGTGGGTTGCCATTTCCTTCTCTAGGAGATCTTCCCAACCCAGGGATCAAACCCAGATCTCCTGCATTGCAGGCAGATTCTTTACCAACTGAGCCACTAGGGAAGCCCTTAACTGTTAATGAAAGGGTGATATTTATTCAATGTTTAAATAAAATGACTGTCTCTTTAAATAAACAAATTAAATAACACTTAAAATTTCTTTTTGACACTCTCTCAAATCAAATAAGAAAATTATTATCTTTAGGTTGGAAGTATAGACTGATAAGATTTAAAATATTTTTCTAAAACTTAGCAATGTTGTTTGTAACAAATAAAATGGAATCCACTAGTATGTCCTTANAATCAGTTGACTTTGCGAATGTTGTGACATATATGGAGGAGAATAGGTGGGCTGTTTGGACCTCAACTCACAGGAATGAAATAGAAGTATTAAGGAAGGAACTCCAGTGTGGGGACTGCAATCCTAATGTTTTCTTTTACTCTAATGTTAAATACTTCAGTTTTAGTTTTAGTCTTTTAGTCCTCTGGTCTTTAGAACACGTATGGCAATGCCATGGACTGTAGCCCACCAGGCTCCTCTGTTCATGGAATTCTCCAGGCAAGAATACCGGAGTGGGTTGCCNAAATAAAATGGAATCCACTAGTATGTCCTTATTTATTCGATTGTGAGCTTTCAGTCCCCACCAGAACTTTTTGAGAAAAAATAGAATCTATATGTAAGGTAAAGTTTACTTTATAGTCAGACATGTGCCTTTACGTGTTTGGAGGTTAGAGACAACTCACAAGTCTTGGATTGGGTGAAGGCAATGATGTCATTTCATTCTCAGAACACTATTTGGAAGAGAAGTTGAAACAATTGCAAAATGAGGGAGAAGGCTTAGCACAAGTGGATTTTTGTCTCATGAGATTTGCTGAAATGTATTATTTTTCCTAGAAATGCCTTAGGCTCAGCTTGTGCTTGTTTTAATTTTCTCCATATCCTTCGCAGGTTACTTTGCATATTAGTAAGTATGAGTTCACTTGAACTGAATTTAGCTTGTTTGGACCCACTGCTCTTGAAGCAATTGGCATCCCAAAGGCATGAGGATAGAGCATTCCTTTTCAATAATTAATCTGTGGAACAATTTCCCACTCTATATAACTCCTGGAATTCTCACAAATAGTCTCAAAGGATGGAAAACAGTTGGATATTAAAGCAGGAGATTACAGACCCAATAAGCCAATCTTATCAGGTTTCTTTTTCCTTCACTCCAAAGTATCAGGAGTGACAATTTCAGGAATTATGCTTAAACTCAAAGCCACATCCTACTCTTGAATTCTTGGCATTATTTGGGTCAAGATTTTGTCTCTTTTTAAATTCCAAATGTTCTTTATTTCCTTTTGAATTATATCATTTCTAACAAATCTTTTGGTCTTTTGTTTTGGCTGTGCTGGGTCTTTGCTGCTGCTCCCAGGCTTTCTCTGGTTGCAGCGAGAGGTGGCTACTCTTCGTTGCGGTTCACAGGCCTCTCATTCTGGTGGCTTCTCTTTATGGCTGTAGGCACTCCGGCTCAGTGGTTGCAGCTTGCAGACTCGAGAGCGCAGGCTCAGTAGTTGTGGCACACAGGTTTAGGTGCTGTGCGGCATGTGGAATCTTCCCAGACCAGGGATGGAAGCTGTGTCCCCTGAATTGGCAGGAGAACTTCTATCCACTACTCTACCAGGGAAGTCCAAGAATTTGTCTTTTATGTGGTGTGTTTACATATGGATGAAAGTAGTGAAGTCATTTTCATTGAGAGCATTACCAGTTAGAGTCTGAAAGCTCTGAAGGTGGTGATTGTTATTATCATTCAATCAAGAGAAGCAACATTTGACTTAGAAGGTGAATGGTAAAACAATATAGACTCAGTGTTTCATGAATGTATTCACACGCTGCTGTATTCAAAATGGGTAGCCAACAAGGACCTATATCATACAGAACATGGAACTCTGCTGAAGGTTATGTGGCAGCCTGGTTGGAAGGGGGTTGTTGGGGGGAATGGATACATGTATATGTATGGCTGCGTTCTTTTGCTGTTCACCGAAACTATCATAACATTGTTAACTGATTATTTGTTGTTGTTGTTCAGTCACTAAATTGTGTCCAATCCTTTGCATCCTCATAGACTGCAGCAGGTCAGGCCTCCCTGTCCCTCACTATCTCCTGGAGTTTGCCCAAGTTCATATCCATTGAGTCAGTGATGCTATCCAACCATCTCATCCTCTGATACCCTAAAACAAAATAAAATGTTTAAAAGGAAAAAATAAGTTTAAAAAAGACCTAGGACATTAAATCAAAAGTAAACCCAACTGAAAATTGGTAGTTTTTAAATTTCATACATAATTTGTGGACTAATTCTTGATGCATATGATTAGCCATAAATTTAAAAACAAATGCAAAGATCAAATTTCCACCTCCACTCCCTAATCCCAAAGAAGAGAGTTGAAAAACTAATTTACACATTTTACTGGGTTGACTTATTTAAGGTACAGCTACCCTAAATGGTTATAAATTTCTACCTATATAGGTGTTAGCAGGTATTTTTATATGGGCAAATCCTGAATAGGAGGAAATGTACATTTGAGTACATTTGAGTAATTTCAACTTTGGGCATACAACTAGCAAATTTAAGAATAAGAGTTTTCTTTTCAGCTTGTCCTAAAAATAACACCATGACCTTTGATTTCAGGTACCAGGATGAAGTGACTGCTAGAGCCTGACTTCCTACTATGAAAAAGGTAAGGTATGGAAGAAGAACAATCCTAGTGGAAAGCCTAGCATAAGATCACTTACTGACCAAATCTTACTGTTTAGTATTTCCACTTGTAGACTAGATTTTACTCAACATAAATAGATAAAAAATATGTGCTTTTATTTCAGCTTCTTTTTCTTCTGAAAAATAAAAGCATCTATCCTATAAGATGAATCAACTTAAATAGTGTTTGCTAAGTACTGTATCTTCTAACTCCGGCCTCTCTAGAGTTTATCTAATGTGCTTCATCTTCAAGAAGTTGCAGAGTAATGAAGAAGACTCATGCTGGAAGTAGTGGCAATTTTAGTGTTATCTTTAGGAAAAGTTCCACGAAACAAAGGAAGCCATTTTTAAACTGTCTTAGAATAGGTTTTTTAAAAGCTAGTTTAGGATCATATAATAAAGCATTCCTATTATTTACAGTTATTCCTTTAATAATAATAATTTTCACATGTGTTTTGGTGACTAACAATACTATTGATATGATTCCCTAAAAGTCTCATTAGTTTTATGTAAAGTTGTTAGATCTTTTTTTTTTTTTTCTTGGAATAGATATTTAAAGACTTGTGCAAAGCCACATAAACCAGTTAGTGGCAGAACTGGTGTTAACAGTAGGTTTACTGACTTTAGCTCCATCTCCATTGTGTTTTTTTTTTTCTCATTACTTCATCCTATCTTATTTAATTTACTGTGAGAAAATATATTCTGAGAAAAATAAACATAAATGGAAAAGAGTAATGTGAATTCTGACTTACGGATGTTGTTTTAGTAATCTTCAGCATCTTGGTTGATTTCATTCCCAAGCTGTTAATGTCCTGCAGTGGTTGCTGACATACAGCAATGTGGTTCCAGACTTGGGCTCAGGAGGCAGCTGTTTGGGTAGGGCTGGTTCTTCTCTGCACTAAATCTGAGAGTTTATGTCTCAGCTGCTCCTTTGGAAAATGGAGGGTGTAACAAAACCTACCTTTGGGGTTCAGTTCAGTTCAGTTGCTCAGTCGTGTCTGACTCTTTGCAACCCCATGAACTGCAGCAGGCCAGGCCTCCCTGTCCATCATCAACTCCCGGAGTTCACTCAGACTCATGTCCATCAAGTCGGTGATACCATCCAGCCATCTCATTCTCTATTGTCCCCTTCTCCTCCTGCCCCCAATTCCTCCCAGCATCAGAGTCTTTTCCAGTGAGTCAGCTCTTCACATCAGGTGGCCAGTTTCAGCTTCAGCATCATTCCTTCCAAAGAACACCCAGGACTGATCTCCATTAGAGCACTGGTTGGATCTTCTTGCAGTCCAAGGGACTCTCTAGAGTCTTCTCCAACACCACAGTTCAAAAACATCAATTCCTCGGCAGTCAGTTTTCTTTACAGTCCAACTCTCACATCCATACATGACCACTGGAAAAGCCGTAGCTTTGACTAGATGGACCTTTGTTGGCAAAGTAATGTCTCTGCTTTTGAATATGCTGTCTAGGTTGGTCATAACTTTCCTTCCAAGGAGTAAGCGTCTTTTAATTTCATGGCTGCAATCACCATCTGCAGTGATTTTGGAGCCCCCCAAAATAAAGTCTGACACTGTTTCCACTGATTCCCCATCTATCTCCTATGAAGTGATGGGACCAGATGCCATGATCTTCCTTTTCTGAATGTTGAGCTTTAAGCCAACTTTTTCACTTTCCTCTTTCACTTTCATCAAGAGGCTTTTTAGTTTCTCTTCACTTTCTGCCATAAGGGTGCTGTCATCTGCATATCTGAGGTGATTGATATTTCTCCCGGCAATCTTGATTCCAGCTTGTACTTCTTCCAGCCCAGCGTT